>JANJXV010001131.1:120000-122500 GCA_024803745.1 Megascapheus bottae
CTAACCCTAACCCAAACCTTCACCCTAACCCTAACCCTTACCCTTACCCTAACCCTAACCCTTACCCTTTATCTAACCCTAACCCTAACTCTAACCCTAACACTTACCCTTAACCCAACCCTAAACCTAAAGCTAACCCTAACCCTAACCATAACCATAACCTTAACCCTAACCCTAACCCTAAACCTAACTCTTACCCATACCCTAACCCTAACCCTAAACCTAACCCTAACCCTAACCTTAACCCTAACACTAACACTTACCCTTACACTAACCCTAACCCTAACCATAACCCCAATCCTAAACCTAACCCTAACCCTAACCCTAAGACTTACGCTTACCCTACCCCTAAACCTCAAGCTATCCCTAATCCTAACCCTAACCCCTAACCCTAAACCTAACCCCTAACCCTTACCCTTACCCTAAACCTGAACTTAACCATAACACTTACCCTTAACCTAAACCTAAACCTAACCCTAACACTAACCCTTACCCTTACCCTAACCCTAACCCTAACCCTAACCCTATCACCTAATCCTAACCCTGAAGCTAACTCTAACACTTACACTTATCCTAACCCTAACCATAACCCTAACACTCACCCTTGCCCTAAACCCTACCCTAACCCTAACCTTAACCCTAACCCTTACCCTAACCCTAAACCTAACCCTAACCCTAACACTTATCCTTACCCTAACCACTAACCTTAACCCTGACCCTAACTCTAACACTTACACTTATCCTAATCCTAACCCTAACCATAACACTTACACTTAACCTTAAACCTACCCTAACCGTAACCCTAAACCTAACACTTACCCTAACCCTAACCCTAACCCTAAACCTTTACCTAACACTAACACTAACCCTAACCACTAACAATAACCCTTACCCTAACCATAACCCTGACCCTAACCCTAACCTAACCCTAAACCTAACCCTAAACCTAACACTTACCCTTACCGTAACCCTAACCCTAAACCTAACCCTAACCCTAACCCTAACCCTTACCCTTCCCTAAACCTAACCCTAACTCTAACCCTAACCCTTACCCTTACTCTAACCCCAAAGCTAAATCTAACCCTAACCCTGAACCTAACCCTAACCCTTACACTAAACCTAACCATAACCCTTACACTAACCCTAACCTCAACTTTAACCCTAACCCTAAACCTGACCCTAACCCTTATCCTTAACCTAAAACTTATCCTAAACCTAACCCTAACCCTAACCCTAACACTTAACCTTACCCTAACCCTAACCCTAAACCTAACCCTAAACATAACCTTAACACTTACCCTTACCATAACCCCAACCCTGAACCTAACCCTAACCCTAACCCTAACCCCTAATCCTAAACCTAACCCCTAATCCTTACCCTTACCCTAACCCTAACCCTAACTGTAACACTTACCCTTAACCTAAACCTAACCCTAACCCTAACCCTTACCCTAACCCTAATCCTTACCCTAACCCTAACCCCAACACTAACCCTAACCCTTACCCTAAACCTAACCCTAACCCCTAACCCTAACCCTTACCCTAACCCTAACCCAAACCATAACCCTAATCCTAACCCTTACCCTTAACCTAACCCTAACCCTAATTCTAACCCTAACCCTCTCCCTAAGCCTAAACCTTACCCTAACCCTAACCCTAACCCTTACCCTAACCCTTACCCTTACCCTTACCCTTACCCTAACCCTAACCCTAACCCTATCACCTAATCCTAACCCTGACCCTAACTCTAACACTTACACTTATCCTAACCCTAACCATAACCCTAACATTCACCCTTGCCCTAAACCCTACCCTAACCCTAACCTTAACCCTAACCCTTACCCTAACCCTAAACCTAACCCTAACCCTAACACTTACCATTACCCTAACCACTAAACTTAACCCTGACCCTAACTCTAACACTTACACTTATCCTAATCCTAACCCTAACCATAACACTTACCCTTACCCTTAACCCTACCCTAACGCTAACCCTAACACTAACCCTTACCCTAACCCTAACCCTTTACCTAACACTAACACTAACCCTAACCACTAACCCTAACCCTTACCCTAACCCTAATCCTAACCCTAAACCCTAACTCTAACCCTAACCCTAACTCTAACCACTAACCCTAACCCTGACCCTAACTCTAACACTTAGCCTTATCCTAATCCTAACCCTAACCCTAACACTTACCATTACCCTTAACCCTTCCCTAACCCTAACCCTTACACTAACCCTAACCCTAACCCTAACCCTAAACCTTACCATTAACCTAAACCTAACCCTAAGCTTTACCCTAAACCTAACTCTAACCCTAACCCTAACCCTTACCCTTACCTTAACCCTAACCCTAACACTAACCCTTACCCTTACCCTAACGCTAACCCCATCCCTAATCCTAACCCTATCCCTAACACATTACCTTACCCTAACCCTAACCCTAAACCTAAACCTAAGAATAACCCTAACCCTAACACTAACCCTTACCCTTAC
>JANJXV010001131.1:130000-145000 GCA_024803745.1 Megascapheus bottae
AAACCTAACCCAATCCCTAACCATTTACCTTACCCTAAACCTAAACCTAATATTTACCCTTACACTAACGATAACCCTAACCCTAACCTTAACCCTAAACGTAACCCTAACACATACCCTTACCCTAACCTTAACCCTAACCCTAACACTAACCATAACCCTAACCCTTACCCTTATCCTAACCCTAACTCTAACCCTGTTACCCTTAACCTAAACCTAACCATAACGTTAATGCTAACCCTAACCCTAACCCTTACCTAACACTAAACCTAACATTAATCCTTACCCTAACCCTAAACCTAACACTAATCCTTACCCTTTCGCTAACCCTAACCCTAACCCTAACACTCACCCTTACCCTAACCCTAGCCCTAACCTAACCCTAACCCTAACCCTAACCCAAACACTAACCCTAACCCTAACCCTTACTCTTACCCTAACCCTAACCCTAAACCTAACCCTAACCCTAACTCTAAACCTTACCCTTACCCTAAACCTACCCCTAACACTAAACCTAACCCTAAAACTTACCCTTACCCTAACACTAAACCTAACCCTAACCCATACCCTTACCCTAATCCTCACCCTAACCCTAACGCTAAACCTAACCCCTAACCCTAACCCTAACCCGAAACCTAACCCATACACTTATCCTAACACTAACCCTAACCCTAACACTTACCCTTACCCTAACCCCTACCCTAATCCTAACCCTAACCCTAACCCTTACCCTAACCCTAACCCTAACCCCAACCCTTACCCTTACCCTAAACTTAACCTAACCCTAACAATAACCCTAACCCTTTCCCTTACCCTAAACCTAACCCTAACACTAAGCCTAACCCTAAAACTTACCCTTACCCTAAACCTTACCCTAACCCTAACCCTAACCTTAACCCAACCCCTAACCCTAACCTTAACCCTAACCGTAACCTTATCCCTAATCCTTACCCTTACCAAAACCCTAACCCTAAACCTAAAACTAACCCTAACCCTAAACCTAACCCTTACCCTTACCCTAACCCTAACCCTAAACCTAACTCTAACCCTAACCCTAACCCTAACTCTAACACTTACCCTTATCCTAATCCTAACCCTAACCCTTACACTTACCCTTAACCTTAACCCTTCCCTAACCCTAACCCTAACCCTAACCCTAACCATTACCCTAACCCTAACCCTAACCCTTTACCTAACACTAACAATAACCCTAACCACTAACTCTAACACTTACCTAACCCTAACCCTAACCCTAAACCCTAACCCTAACCCTAACCCTAACCACTAACCCTAACCCTGACCCTAACTCTAACACTTACCCTTATCCTAATCCTAACCCTATCCCTAACACTTACCCTTACACTTAACCATTCCCTAACCCTAACCCTAACCCTAACCCTTACCCTAACCCTAACCCTTACCCTTACCCTAACCCTAAACCTAACCCTAACGCTAAACTTAACCCTAACCCTTACCCTTACCCTAACCCTAACCCTAACCCTAACCCTAACCCTAACCCTAAACCTTACCCTAAACCTAAACCTAACCCTAACTCTAAACCTTATCCTTACCTTAACCCTAACCCTAACACTAACCCTTACCCTTACCGTAACCCTAACCCTAACCCTAACCCTAAACCTTACCCTTACCCAAAACCTAACCCTAAACCTTACCCTAAACCTAAACCTAACCCTAACTCTAAACCTTACCCTTAACTTAACCCTATCCCTAACACATGCCCTTACCCTAACCCTAACATTAACCCTAAACTTAAGAGTAAACCTAAACCTAAACCTATCCCTAACCCTTACCCTAACCCTAACCTTAACCCCAAATCTAACCCTAACCCTAACCCTAACACTAACCTTTACCCTTACCCTAACCCTAACCACAAACCTAACCCTAACAATAACCCTACCCCTAACCCTTACTCTAAACCTAACCCTATCGTAACCCTAACCCTTACCTTTACCCTAACCCTAAAACTAACCCTAAACCTAACCTTAACCCTAACCCTTACCCTTAACCTAACCCTAAACCTAAACCTAACACTAAACCGGAACTTAGCCCTTACACGTACGCTAACCCTAAACCTAATCCTAACCCTTACCCTAACCCTAACCCTAACCCTAACCCTAACCCTAACCCAAACCCTTACCCTTATCCTAACCCTAACCCTAACCCTAAACCTTACCCTTACCCTTACCCTAACCCTAACGCTTACCCTTACCCACACCCTAACCCTAACCCTTACCCTTAAACTAACCCTAACCTTAATCCTAACCCTTACCCTAACCCTAACCATAATCCTAAACCTAACACTTACCCTAACCCTAACCCTAACCCTAACCCTTACCCTTACCCTTACCCTAACCCTAACCCTAACCCTAACCCTTACACTTACCCTTACCCTAACCCTAACCCCAACCCTAAACCTAATCCTTTCCCTTTCCCTAACCGTAACCCTAACCCTAACCCTTACCCTAACCCTAACCCTAAACTAACCTTTACCCTTACCCTAACCCTAACCCTAACCTTAACCCTAACCCTAACCCTAACCCTAACCCTAAACCTAACCCTAAAACTTACCCAAACCCTAACCCTAACCCTAACCCTAAACCTTACTCTAACCCTAACCCTAACCTTAAACCTAAACCTTATCCTAACACTAACGCTAACCCTAACCCTAACTCTTAACCTAACCCTAACACTAACCCTAACCCTTACCCTAACCCTAACCCTAACCCTAACCCTATCACCTAAACCTAACCCTGACCCTAACTCTAACACTTACCCTTATCCTAACAATAACCCTAACCCTAACACTCACCCTTACCCTAAACCCTACCCTAACCCTAACCTTAACCCTAACCCTTACCCTAACCCTAAACCTAACCCTAACCCTAACACTTACCCTTACCCTAACCCTAATCCTAACCATAACCCTAACCCTAAACATAACCCTTATCTTATCCGCACCACATACCCTTACCCTAACCCTAACTCTAACCCTAACCCTAACCCTAAACCTAAAAATAAACCTAACCCTAACCCTAACCCTAACCCTTACCCTAACCCTAACCTTAACCCAAACTCTAAACCTACCTCTAACCCTAACCCTAACCCTTACCCTTACCCTAACCCTAACCCTAAACCTAAACCTAATGCTAATCCTACCCCTAACCCTTACCCTAAACCTAACCCTAATCCTAAACCTAACCCTTACACTTACCCTAACCCTAACCCTAAAACTAACCCTAACCCTATCCTTAACCCTAACCCTTACCCTAAGCCTAACCCTAACTCTAACCCTAACCCTAAACCTAACCCTAAACCTAACCTTTACCCTTACCCTAACCCTAAGCCTAAACCTAACCATTACCCTAACCCTAAATCTTACCCTAACCCTAACCCTAACCCTAAAACTTACCCTAACCCTAACCCAAACCCTAAACCTTACCCTAACCCTAACCCTAACCCTTACCCTAACCCTAACCCTAATCTTATCCCCTAACCCTAAATCTTAACCTAACCCTAACCCTAACCCTAACCCTGACCAGAACCCTTACCCTCACCCTAACCCTAACCCTTACCCTAACCATAACCCTGACCCTAACCCTAACCTTAACCTAAACCTAACACTTACCCTTACCGTAACCCTAACCCTAACCCTAACCCTAACCCTTACCCTTACCCTAAACCTAACCCTAACTCTAACCCTAACCCTTACCCTTACTCTAACCCGAAAGCTAACACTAACCCTAACCCTAAACCTAACCCTAACCCTTACACTAACCCTAACCATAACCCTTACACTAACCCTAACCTCAACTTTAACCCTAACCCTAAACCTGACCCTAACCCTTATCCTTAACCTAAAACTTACCCTAAACCTAATCCTAACACTAACCCTAACTCTTACCCTTACTCTAACCCTAACCCTAAACCTAACCCTAACCATAACCCTAACACTTACCCTTAACATAACCCTAAGCCTCAACCTAATCCTAACCCTAACCCTAACCCCTAATCCTAAACCTAACCCCTAATCCTTACCCTTACCCTAACCCTAACCCTAACCCTAACTGTAACACTTACCCTTAACCTAAACCTAACCCTAACCCTAACCCTTACCCTAACCCTAATCCTTACCCTAACCCTAACCCCAACACTAACCCTAACCCTTACCCTAAACCAAACCCTAACCCCTAACCCTAACCCTTACCCTAAACCTAACACAAACCATAACCCTAATCCTAACCCTTACCCTTAACCTAACCCTAACCCTAATTCTAACCCTAACCCTCTCCCTAAGCCTAAACCTTACCCTAACCCTAACCCTAACCCTAACCCTTACCCTAACCCTAAACCTAACCCTAACCCTTACCCTTACCCTAACGCTAAACCTAACCCTAACCTTAACCCTAAAACTAACCCTAAAACATACCCTTACCCTAACCCTAACCCTAACACTAACCGTAACCCTTAACATAACCCTAACACTAACCCTAACCCTAACCCTAACCCTAACCCTTACCCTAACCCTAACCCTGACCCTCACCCTTACCCTAACCCTAACTCTAGCCCTAACCCTTACCCTTACCCTAATCCTAAACATAATCCTAACCCTAATCCTAACCCTTACCCTAAACCTAACCCTAACCCTAACCCTTACCCTTACCCTTACCCTTACCCTAACTCTAACCCTAAACCTAACCCTAACCCTTACCCTCACCCTAACCCTAACCCTAACCCTAACCCTAACCCTTACCCTAACCCTAACCCTGACCCTCACCCTTATCCTAAACCTAACTCTAGCCCTAACCCTTACCCTTACCCTAATCCTAAACATAATCCTAACCCTAATCCTAACCCTTACCCTTAACCTAACCCTAACCCTAACCCTAACCCTTACATTTACCTTAACCCTAACCCTAAACCTAACCCTTATCCTTACCCTAACGCTAACCATAACACTAACATTAACCCTAACACTAACCCTAACACATACCCTTACCCTAACCCTAACACTTACCCTAAACGTAATCCTAAACATAACACTAACCCTAACCCTAATCATAACCCTTACCCTAACCCTAACCCTAACCCTTACCCTTACACTAACCCTAACCCTAACTTTAACCCCAACCCTTAACCAAACCCTAACAGTAAACCTAACCCTAACCATTACCATAACCCTAACCCTAACCCTAACCCCAACCCTATCCCTAATCCTTACCCTTACAGTAACACTATCCCTAACCCTAACCCCAACGTTAACCCTAACCCTTAGCCTTACCCTAACCCTAACCATAACCCTAACCCTAAACCTAACCCTAACCCTAAACCTAACCCTTTCCCTTGCCCTAACCCTAACCCTAAACCTAACCACAACTCTTACCTTGACCCTAACCCTAACCATAATCCTAACTCTAACCCTAACCTTAACCCTGACCCTTACCCTTATCCTAACCCTAACCCTAACCCTAACCCTAACACTAAACCTAGCCCTTACCCTAACAATAACCCTGGCCCTAACCCTAACACTAACCCTTACCCTTACCCTAACCCTAACCCTAACCATACCCCAAACCCTAACCCTAACCCTTACCCAAACCCAAACTCTAACCCAAACTCTTACCCTTATCCTAACCCTAACCCTAAACTTAATTCTAACCCTACCCCTAACCCTTACCCTAACCCTAACCTTAACCCTAATCCTTACCCTAGACCTAACTCTAAACCTAACCCTTACACTTTCGCTAACCCTATCCCTAACCCTAACAATTACCCTTACCCTAATCATAACCCTAAACCTAAGCCTAACCCAAACCCTAACCCTAAACCTAAACTTAACACTAACCCTAACCCTAACCCTAACCCTAATGCTAAACCTAAATCTAACCCTAACCTTAACCCTAACCCTAACCCTAACCTTAACCCTAACCCTAACCTTATCCCTAATCCTTACCCTTACCAAATCCCTAACCCTAAACCTAAAACTAACCCTAACCCTAAACCTAACCCTTACCCTTACCCTAACCCTAACCCTAAACCTAACTCTAACCCTAACCCTTATCCTAACACTAACCCTAACCCTAAACCTAACCCTAAACCTAACCCTTACCTAAAACTAACCCTAAACCTAACCCTAACCCTAACCCTAACCCTTACTCTTAAGCTAACCCTAACCCCAACCCTAACCCTAACCGTAAAATTTACCCTTACCCTAAACCTAACACTAAACCTTACCCTAACCCTAACCCTAACCCTAACCCTTGCCCTTACCCTATGCTAACCATAACCCTAACCTTAACACTAACCCTAACCGTTACACATACCCTTACCCTAACCCTAACACTAACCCTAACCGTAACCCTAAACATAACCCTAACCCTAACCCTAACCCTAACCCATACCCTAACCCTAACCCTAACCCTAACCCTTACCCTTACCTAACCCTAACCCTAACCTTAACCCAACCCTAAACATAACCCTAACAGTAACCCTAACACTTACCCTTAACCTAACCCTAATCCTTACCCTAACTGTAACCCTAATCCTAAACCTAACCGTCACCCTTACCCTTACCCTAACCCTAACCCTAACCCTAAACCTAATCCTAACCCTATCCCTAACCTTAACCCTAACCCTTGTCCTTACCCTAACCCTTACCATAACCCTAACACTAAACCTAACCCTAACACTAAACGTAACCCTTACTTTTAAACTAACCCTAACCCTAAACCTATCCGTATCCCTTACCCCGACCCTAACCCTAACCGTAATCCTAACTCTAACCCTAACCTTAACCCTAACCCTTACCCTTACCCTAACCCTAACCCTAACCCTAACCGTAACCGTAACCCTTACCCTAAACCTAACCCTAACCCTAACCCTAAAACTTGTCTTTACCCTAAACCTAAAACTAACCATATCCCCAACCCTTACCCTAACCCTAACTCTTACCCTTACCGTAACCCTAACCCTAACCTTAATGCTAACTAAAACCCTAATCCTTACCCTAACCCTAAATCTAACCCTAACCCTAACCCTAACCCTAACACTAACCCTAACCCTTACCCTTACCTTAACCCTAACCCTAACCCTTACCCTTAGCCTATCGCTAACCCTAACCCAAACTTTAATCCTAACCCTAACCCTACCCTTACCCTTACCCTAAACCTAACCCTAACTCTAACCCTAACCCTAACCCTAACCCTTACCCTAACCCTAACCCTAACCCTTACCCTAACCCTAACCCTAACCCTAACATTAACCCTAACCCTAACCCTAACACTAAGCCTTAAACTTACCCTAACGCTAAACCTAAACCTAACCCTAAACTTAACCCTAACCCTAACCCTAACCTTAACCTTAACCTTAACCCTAACCCTATCCCTAACCCTTACCCTTACACAAACCCTAACCCTAAACCTAAAACTAACCCTAACCCTAAACCTAACCCTTACCCTTACCCTAACCCTAACCCTAAACCTAACTCTAACCCTAACCCTAAAGCTAAACCCGAACCGTAACCCTAACCCTAACCCTAACCCTTATCCTAACACTATCCCTAACCCTAACCCTAACCCTAACCCTAACCCTTACCCTTACCCTAATCCTAAACCTAACCCTAAACTAACCCTAACCCTAACCCTTACCCTTACCCTAACCCTAACCCTAACCGTAACCCTTACCCTTACCCTACCCCTAACCCTCACATTAACGCAACCCTAAACCTAACCCTAACCCCATCCCTAACACTTACACTTACCCTATCCCTAGCACTAAACCTAACCCTAACCCTAACCCTAACCCTTACCCTAAACCTAACCCTAATCCTAACTCTAACCCTTACCCTTACCCTTACCCTAACCCTAACCCTAAACCTAACCCTAATCCTAACCCTAACCCTAACCTTATCCATGAACCTTATCCTTACCCTAAACCTAACACTAACCCTAACACTAAAAATAACCCTAAACCTAAACATAACCTTAACGCTAACCCTAACCCTAACCCTAATCCTAACCCTTACCCTAACACTAACCCTAACCCTAACCCTAACCCTTACCCTTACCCTAAACCTAACCGTAACCCTTACCCGTACCCTATCATTAACCCTAACCCTAAACCTAACCCTTACTCTAACCCTAAGCCTAACCCTAACCCTAAACCTAACCATAACCCTAACCCTTACCTTTACCCTAACCCTAAACCTAAACGTAACCCTAACCCTTACTCTTACCCTTACCCTCACCTAAACTTGAACCTAACCCTAACCCTAACCCTAACACTAACCTTAACCCTAAACCCTTATCCTTACAATAACCCTAACCCTAACCATAAACCTAACCCTAACACTAACCTTAACCCTAACCCTTTCCCTTAACCTAACCATAACCCTAACCATAAACCTAACATTAACCCTAAACTTAACCGTTATCCTTACCCTATCCCTAAACCTGCAACTAACCCTAACCCTAACCATAACCCTAACCCCTACCCCTAACCCTACCCCTTACCCTTACCCTAACCCTAACCCTAACCCTAACCCTAACACTTACCATAACCCTAACCCTAACCGTTACCCTTATACTAAACCTGACCCTAAACTTAAACCCAGCCCTAAACCTAACCCTAACACTAACCCTAACCCTAACCTCAAACCTAACCATAACCATAACCCCAAACCTGAGCCTTATCCTTACCCTAAACCTAAACCTAAGCCAAACCCTATCCATAACCCTAACTCTAAACTTAACCCTAACACTAACCCTAACCCTTGCCCATTCCCTAACCCTAACCCTAAACCTATCACTAACCCTAACCCTAACCCTAACCATTAAACTTAAGCTAACCCTAACCCTAACCCTAACCTTAACCGAACCCTAAACCCAACCCTAATCCTAACCCTAAACCTTACCCTTACCCTAACTCTAGCGCTAAACCTAACCCTAACCCTTACCCTTACGCTAACCCTAACCCTAAACCTAACCCTAAACCTAACTCTAACCATAACCTTAACCCTAACCCTTATCCTTACCCTAATCCTAACCCTAAACCTAACCCTAAACCTAGACCTAACCTTTGCCCTACCCTAACCCTAACTCTAAACCTAACCCTAACACTTACCCAAACACTAAACCTAACCCTAACCCTAACACTTACCCGTACACTAACCCTAACCCTAACCCTTACCCTTACCCTAACCCTAACCCTAACCTGAACCCTTACCCTTACCCTTACCCTAACACTAACCCTAACCCAAACCCTAAACCTAACCCTAACCCTAACCCTAAGCCTTACCCTTTCCCTAACCCTAACGCTAAACCTAACCCTTACCCTTACCCTAACCCTAAACCTAACCCTAAACCTAACCCTAACCCTAACCCTATCCCTAACCCTAACCTTAACCCAACCCTAACCCTAACCCTAACCCTTACCCTCACATTAACCCTAACCCTAATCCTTACCCTAACCCTAAACCTAACCCTATCCCTAACCCTTACCCTATCCCTAACCCTAACCCTAACCCTTACCTATACCCTAACCCTAAACCTGACCCTAAACCTAACCCTAACCCTAACACTAAGCCTAAGCTTAAACCTAACCCAAACCCAAACCCTAACCCTAACCCGTACCTTTCCCTAACCCTAACCCTAAACCTAACCCTAACCGTAACCCTAACCCTGACCCTTACCCTTACCCTTAACCTAACCCTAACCCTTACCCTACACCTAAACCTAACCCTAACCCTAACCCTTACCCTTACCTTACCCTAACCCAAACTCTGAACCTTACCATTACCCTAACCCTAACACTAACCTTAACCCCAAACCTAAACATAACCCTAACCCTAAACATAACCCTGACCCTAACTCTAATCCTTACCCTAACACTAACCCTAACCCTAACCCAAGGCCTAACACTTACCCTTACCCTAACCCTAAGCCTAACCCTAAGGCTTACCCTTCCCCTAACCCTAAACCTAACCCTAACCCTAACCCTAACCCTTACCCTTACATTAACCCTAACCCTAACCTTAACCCTAACCCGAACCCTAACCGTAACCCTAAACCTAACCTTAATGCTAACCCTTATCCTTACCCTAACCCTAACCATAACCCTAACCCTAAGCCTAAACCTAACCCTAAACCTAACCCTTACCCTTACCCTTACGCGAACCCTAACCTGAAACCTAACCGTAACCCTTACCCTAACCCTAACCCTAACCATAACCCTAAACCTAAATCTAAGTCTAACCCTAACCCTTACCCTAACCCTAACCGGGCCCTAACCCTAACCCTAACCCTAACCCTAACCCTAGCACTTACCCTAACCTTAACCCTAACCATTGCCCTTATCCTAACCCTAACCCTAAGCTTAATCCCAACCCTAAACCTAACCCTAACCCTAACCCTTACCCTAACACTTACCCTAAACCTAACCCTTACCCTAAACCTAACCCTTATCGTAACCCTAACTCTAACCATAAAACTTACCCTAACCCTAACCCTAACTTTAACACTTAACCTTACCCTAACCGTAACCCTAACCATAACCCTTACACTAACCCTAACCCTAACCCTAACACTTACCCTAACCCTAACCCTTAACCTAACCCTAACCCTAACCCTAACCCTTACCCTAATCCTATCACTAACACTAACCCTAACCTCTAACCCTAACCCTTAACCTAACCCTAACTGTAACCCTAACCCTTACCCTTACCCTAACCTTAAACCTAACTCTAACCCTAACCCAAACCCTAACCCTTACCCTAACCCTAACCCTAACACTTACCATAACCCTAACCCTAACCCTAACCTTAAACCTAAACCTAACCCTAACCCTAACCATAACCATAACCCTTACCCTTACCCTAAACCTAACCTTAAACCTAACCCTAACCCTAACCCTAACTCTAAACTTAACCCTATCACTAACCCTAACCCAAACCCTAACCCTTACCCTTAACCTAAACCTAACCCTAAACCTAAACATAACCCTACCCCAACCCTACCCTAACCCCTAACCCTAAACCTAACCCTAATCCTTACCCTTATCCTAACCCTAACACTAACCCTAACCCTAACCCTAAACCTTACCCTTACCCTAAACCTAACCCTAACCCTTACCCTAAACCTAACCCTAACCCTAACCCTAAACCTAACCCTTAACCTTATCTTAACCCTAACCCTAAACCTGACCCTTACCCCTACCCTAACGCTAACCCTAAACCTAAACCTAACCTTAACCCTAACACTTACCCTTACCCTAACCCTAACCCTACTTTAACCCTAACCCTAAACCTAACCCTAACCCTAACCCTAACCCATACCCTAACCCTACCCTAACCCTAACCCTTACCCTAACCCTAACCCTAACCCTTACCCTAACCCTAACACTAACCCTAACCCTAACTCTAAACTTAACCCTAACCCTAACCCATACCCGAACCCTACCCTAACCCTAACCCATACCCTAACCCTAACCCTAACCCTTACCCTCACCCTAACCCTAACCCTAACCCTAACTCTAAACTTAACCCTAACCCTAACCCTAACCCTTACCCTAACCCTAACCCTAAACCTAAACCTAAGCCTAACACTATCCCTAACCCTAACGCTAACCTTAAACCTAACTCAAACCCTAACCCTAAACCTAACCCGTACCTTTACCTAACCCTAACCCTAACCCTAACCCTAACCCTGACCCTTACCCTTACCCTAACCCTAACCCTACACCTAACGCTAACACCTAAACCTAACCCTAACCCTAACCCTTACCCTTACCCTAAACCTAATCCTAACCCTGACCATTACCATTACCATTACCCTAACCCTAACCCTAACTTTAACCCCATCCCTAAACCTAACCCTAACCCTAACCCTAACCCTTACCCTATCCCTAATCCTTACCCTAAACCTAACACTAACCCTAACCCTAAGCCTAACACTTACCCTTACCCTAACCCTAACTCTAACCCTAACGCTTACCCTTACCCTAATCCTAAACCTTACCCTAAACCTAACCCTAACCCTAACCCTAACACTAACCTTAAACCTAACCCAAACCCTAACACTAACCCTAACCCGTACCCTAATCCTAACTCTAATCCTTACCCTAACCCTAACCCTAACCCTACCCTAGGCCTAACACTTACCCTTACCCTAACCCTAAACCTAACCCTTACATTAACCCTAACCCTAACCTTAACCCTAACCCGAACCCTAACCCTAACCCTAAACCTAACCTTAATCCTAACCCTTATCCTTACCCTAACCCTAACGATAACCCTAACCCTAAGCCTAACCCTAACCCTAAACCTAACACTTACCCTTACCCTTACGCGAACCCTAACCCAAAACCTAACCGTAACCCTTACCCTAACCCTAACCCTAACCCTAACCCTAACACCTAACCGTAACCCTAACCCTAACCCTTACCATTACCCTAACCCTAACCCTAACTCTGACCCTTACCATTACCCTAACCCTAACCCTAACCTTAACCCCAACCCTAAACCTAACCCTAACCCTAACCATAACCCTTACCTTACTCTAATCCTTACCCTAACCCTAACCCTAACCCTACCCTAGGCCTAACACTTACCCTTACCCTAACCCTAAACCTAACCCTAACGCTTACCCTTACCCTAAACCTAAACCTAACCCTGACCCTAACACTAACCCTAAACCTAACCGCCAACCCTAACCCTCACACTAACCCCTAACCATATCCCTAACCATAACCATAACCCTTACCCTTTTCCTAACCATACCCCTAACCTAAAACTTACGCTTACCCTAACCCCTCCATAAGCCTAACCCTAATCCTAACCCTTCCCCTAACCCTAATCCTAACCCTAACCCGAACCTAACCCTTACCCTTACCCTAACCTTAAACCTAACCCTAACACTAACCCTTACCTTACACAAACCCTAACCCAAATCTTAACCCTAACATGAACCCTAACCCTAACCCTAACCCTAACCCTAACATTAACCCAACCCTAACCCTAAACCTAACCCTTACCCTTACCCTAACCCAAACCCTAACTTTAACCCAACCCTAACCCTAACTCTAACCCTTACCCTAACACTAACTCTAACCATAATCCTTCCCCTAACCCTAACCCTAAACCTACATCTAACCCTTATCCTTTCCCTAACCGTAACACTAACCCTAACCCTTACCCTTACCCTAACCCTATACCTAACCCTAACCCTAACCCTAAACCTAACACATACACTTACCCTAACCCTAATCCTTACCGTAACCCTAACCCTAACCGTAACCCTAAACCTTACACTTACCCTAAACCTAAACCTAACCCTTACCTAAACCTAACCCTAACCCTAACCCCAACCCTTACCCTTATCATAACCCTATCCCTATCCCTATCCCTAACCCTAACCCTAACCCTAATACATACCCTTACCCTAACCCTAACCCTACCCTTAACCGTAACCCTAAACCTAACCCTAAACCTAACTCTAACCCTAACCCATACCCTAAACCTAACCCTAACCCTAACCCTTACCCTTACCCTAACCCTAACCCTAACCTTAACCCAAACTTTCCCCTAACCCTTACCCTTACCCTAACACATACCCTTACCCTAACCCTAACCTAACCCTTACCCTAACCCTAACCCTAATCCTAACCCTAACCCTAACCATAACCCTAACCTAACCCTAACCTTAATGCTAACTCTAACCCTCACCCTAACCCTTACCCTGAAAGTAATCCTAAACCTACCCTAGCCCTAACCCTTACCCTTACACTAACCGTAACCCTAAACCTAACCCTATCCCTAACCCTAACCGTAAAACCTAACCCTAACCCTAACCCTTACCCTTACACTAACCCTAACCCTCCCCCTAGTCCTTACCCTTACCCTATCCCTAACCCTAACCATGACCTTAACCTAACCCTAACCCTAACCTCTAACCCTAACCCTAACTCTAACCCTAACCCATAACCCTTACCCTAAACCTAACCCTAAACTCTAACCCTAACCCTAGCCATAACCCTAAACCTTACCCTTATCCTAACCCTACACCTAACCCTAAAATTTACCCTTACCCTAACCCCAATCCTAACCCTAACCCTAACCCTAAACCTCACCCTAACCCTAACCCTAACCCTAACCCTAACCCTAAACCTAATGCTAACCCTAACCCCTAACCCTAATCCTAACCCTAAAAATAACCCTAACCCAAACATAACCCTAAACTTAATGCTAACTCTAACCCTAACCATAACCCTTACCTTAAACCTAACCTTAACCCTAACCCTAACCCTAAGCCTTACACTTACCCTAACCCTAACCCTAACCCTAACCCTAATCCTTACCCTAACCCTAACCCCAACACTTACCCTTACCCTTACCCTAACCCTAACCTTTACCCCAACCCTAACCTAACCATAACCCTAAACCTAACCCTTACCCTTGCCCTAACCCTAACCCTAAACCTAACCCTAATCCTAACCTAACCCTAACCCTTACCCTAACCCTAACCCTAATACTCACCCTAACCCTTACCCTTACCCTAACCCTAACCCTAACCCTTATCCTTACCCTTACCCTAACCCTAACCCTAACTCTTACCCTTATCCTAACACTAACTCTAACCTTAACCCAAACCCTAACCCTAACGCTAACCCTTACACTTTCCCTAACGTTAACACTAACTCTAACACTTAAACTTACCCTAAACTTAACCCTAACCCTAAACCTAACCCTAACCATAACCCTAAACTTTAACACTAACCCCTAACCCTAACCGTAACACTAACACTTACCCTAACCCTAACCCTAAACCTTACCATTACCCGAAACTAAACCTAACCTTAACCCCAACCATAAACCTAACCCTAACCCTAACCCTTACCCTAACACTAACCCTAACCCTAACCATAACCATAACCCTTACCTAACTCTAATACTTACCCTAACCCTAACCCTAACCCTACCCTAGGCCTAAC
>JANJXV010001131.1:150000-155000 GCA_024803745.1 Megascapheus bottae
ACCCTTACCCTAACCCTTAACCTAATCCTAACCCTAACCCTAACTCTAAACTTAAACCTATCCCTAACCCTAACCCACGCCATTACCCTAAACCTAACCCTAAACCTATCACTAACCCTTACTCTAACCCTCACCCTTACCTTACCCTAAACCTAACCCTAAACCTAACCCTAACCCTAACCCCTAATCCTAAACCTAACCCTAATCCTTACCCTTATCCTAACCCTAACACTAATCCTAACACTTAACCTTACCCTAAACCCTACGCTATCCCTAAACCTAACCCTAACCCTTACCCTAACCCTAACCCTAAACCTAACCCTAAACCTTACCCTTACCCTAAACCTAACCCTAACCCTTACCCTAAACCTAACCCTAACCCTAACCCTAACCCTTACCCTTACCTTCAACCTAACCCTAAACCTAACCCTTGCCCCTACCCTAACGCTAAACCTAACCCTAACCCTAACCCTAAACCTAACACATACCCGTACCCTAACACTAAACCTAACCTTAACCGTAACCCTAAACCGAACCCTAACCCTTACCCTAACCTATACCCTAACCTTAACGCTAACCCTATCCCTTACCCTTACTCTAACAGTAACCCTAACCTTAACCCAAACCTAAACCTAACCCTAATCCTAACCCTTACCTTACCCTAATCCTAGCGCTAAATCTAACCCTAACCCTAAACCTAACACTAAACCTTACCCTAACCATAACAGTAATCCTAATCCTAACCATTACCCTAACCCTAACAATAAACCTAACCCTAAACCTAACTCTAACCCTAACCTTAACCCTAACCCTTATCCTTCTCCTAATCCTAACCCTAAACCTAACCCTAACCCTAAACCTAACCCTTACCCTTACCCTAACCCTAACCCAAAACCTAACCCTAACCCTTACCCTAACACTAACCCTAACCCTAACCCTAACACTTACCCTTACCCTAACCCTAACCCTAACCCTTACCCTTACCCTAACCCTAACCCTAAACCTAACCCTTACCCTTACCCTTACCCTAACACTAACCCTAAACCTAACCCTAAACCTAACCCTAACCCTACCCCTAACCCTTACCCTTTCCCTAACCCTAACCCTAAACCTAACCCTTACCCTTACCCTAACCCTAAACCTAACCCTAAACCTAACCCAAACTGTAACCGTAACCCTAACCTTAACCCAACCCTAACCCTAACCATAACCCTTACTCTTACCCTAACCCTAACCGTAACCTTAACCCAACCCTAACCCTAACCCTAACAATTTCCCTCACACTAACCCGAACCCTAATCCTTACCCTAACCCTAACCCTATCCCTAACCCGTACCCTTTCCCTAACCCTAACCCTAACCCTTACCTTTAGCCTAACCCGAAACCTGACCCTAAACCTAACCCTAATCCTAACACTAAGCCTAAGCTTAAACCTAACCCAAACCCTAACCCTTACCCTAACCTGCAACTTTCCCTAATCCTAACCCTAAACCTAACCCTATCCCTAACCCTAAACCTGACCCTTACCCTAACCCTAACCCTAACCCTAACCCTAACACCTAACCCTAACCCTAACCCTAACCCTTACCCTTACACTAAGCCTTACCCTAACTGTGACCCTTACCATTACCCTAACCCTAACCCTAAACTTAACACCAACCCTAAACCTAACCTTAACCCTAACACTAAATCTAGGCCTAACACTTACCCTTACCCTAACCCTAAACCTAACCCTGACCCTAACACTAACCCTAAACCTAACCACCAACCCTAACCCTCACACTAACACCTAACCCTATCCCTAACCAGAACCATAACCCTTACCCTTTTCCTAAGCCTACCCCTAACCCTCAAACTTACGCTTACCCTAACCCCTCCCTAACCCTAACCCTAACCCTAACCCTAACCCTTCCCCTAACCCTAATCCTAACCCTAACCCGACCCTAACCCTTAACCTTACAATAAACTTAAACCTAACCCTAACCCTAACCCTTACCTTACACTAACGCTAACCCTAATCTTAAACCTAACACGAACCCTAACCCTAACCCTAAACCTAACCTTAACCCTAACCCTTATCCTTACCCTAACCCTAACCATAACCCTAACACTAAGCCTAACCCTAACCCAAAACCTAACCCTTACCCTTACGCTAACTCTAACCCTAAACCTAACCGTAAAGCTTACCCTAACCCTAACACTAATCCTAACTCTAACCCTAACCTTAACCCTAAGCCTTACCCTTACCCTAACCCTAACCCTAAATCTAACCCTAACCCTAACCCTAATCCTTACCCTAATCCTAACCCTAACCATAACCCTTACCCTAAACCTAATCCTTACCCTAATACTTACCCTAACCCTAACCCTAACCATAACCCTAACCCTAACCCTAATCCTTACCCTAACCCTAACCCTAACCCCAAAACTTCCCCTAACCCTAACCCTAACCCTAACCTACCCTAACACTTACCCTTACCCTAACCTTAAACCTAACCCTAACCCTAACCCTAACCCTTACCCTTACCCTTACATTAACCCTAACCATAACCTTAACCCTAACCCAAACCCTAACCCTAACCAGAAACCTAACCTTAATCCTAAACCTTATCCTTACCCTAACCCTAACCATGACCCTAACCCTAAGCCTAATCCTAACCCTAAACCTAACCCTTACGCGAAACCTAACCCGAAACCTAACTGTAACCCTTACCCTAACCCTAACCCTAACCCTAACACTAACACCTAACCCTAACCCTAACCCTAACCTTACCCTTACCCTAACCCTAACCCTAACTCTGACCGTTACCATTACCCTAACCCTAACCCTAACCTTAACCCCAACCCTAAACCTAACCCTAACACTATTCATAACCCTTACCCTAACTCTAATCCTTACACTAACCCTAACCCTAACCCTAAACCTAGGCCTAACACTTACCCATACCCTAACCCTAACCCTAACCCTAACGCTTACTCTCACCCTAACCCTAAACCTAACCCTGACCCTAACACTAACCTGAAACCTAACCGCCAACCTTAAACCTCACACTAACCCCTAACCCTATCCCTAACCATAACCGTAACCCTTACCCTTTTCCTAACCCTACCCCTAACATTAAAACTTACGCTTACCCTAACGCCTCCCTAACCCTAACCATAACCCTAACCCTTCCCCTAACCCTAATCCTAACCCTAACACGACCCTAACCCTTACCCTTACCCTAACCTTAAACCTAACCCTAACCCTATCCTTACCTTACACTAACCCTAACCCTAATCTTAACCCTAAAACGAACCCTAACCCTAACCCTAAACCTAACCTTAACCCTAACCCTTATCCTTACCCTAACCCTAACCATAACCCTAACCCTAACCCTAAGCCTAACCGAAAACCTAACCTTTACCCTTATGCTAACCCTAACCCTAAACCTAACTGTAAACCTTACCCTAACCCTAACAATAATCCTAACTCTAACCCTAACCTTAACCCTAAGCCTTACCCTTACCCTAACCCTAACCCTAAACCTAACCCTAACCCTAACCCTAATCCTTACCCTAATCCTAACCCTAACCATAACCCTTACCGTAACCCTAATCCTTACCCTATTCCGTACCATAACCCTAACCCTAACCATAACCCTTACCCTAACCCTAATCCTTACCCTTACCCTAACCCTAACCCTAACCCTTCCCCTAACCCTAACCCTAAACCTACCCTCACTCATACCCTTACCCTAAGCTTAAACCTAACCCTAACCCTAACCCTAACCCTTACCCTTACATTAACCCAAACCCTAACCTTAACCCTAACCCGAACCCTAACCCTAACCCTAAACCTAACCTTAATCCTAACCCTTATCCTTACCCTAACCCTAACCATAACCCTAACCCTAAGCCTAAACCTAACCCTAACCCAAAACCTAACCCTTACCCTTACCCTTACGCGAACCATAAACCGAAACCTAACCTTAACCCTTACCCTAATCCTAACCCTAACCATAACCCTAACCCTAACCCTAACCCTAACCCTTACCCTAACCGTAACCCTGGCCCTAACCCTAACCCTAACCCTAACCCTCACCCTAACACTTACCCTAACCCTTACCTAACCCTTATCCTAACCCTAACTCTAACCCTAAAACTAACCCTAACCCTAACCCTAACCTTAACACTTAACCCTACCCTAACCCTAACCCTAACCCTAACCCTTACCCTAACCCTAACCCTAACCCTAACACTAACACTTACCCTAACCCTAACCCTAACCCTAACCCTTAACCTAATCCTAACCCTAACCCTAACCCTAACCTCTAACCCTAACCCTTAACCTAACCCTAACCCTAACCCAAACCCTTACCCTTACCCTAAACTTAAACCTAACTCTAACCCTAACCCAAACCCTAACCCTTACCCTAACCCTAACCCTAACACTTAACCTAAACATAACCCTAACCCTAACCGTAAACCTAACCCTAACCCTAACCATAACCCTAACCCTTAACCTTACCCTAACCCTAACCTTAAACCTAACCCTAACCCTAACACTAACTCTAAACTTAACCCTATCGCTAACCCTAAACCTCGCCCTTACCCTAACCCTAACCCTAAACCTATCACTAACCCTAACCCTAACCCTAACCCTTACCCTTAACCTAAACCTAACCCTAAACCTAACCCTAACCCTAACCCTAACCCCTAACCCTAACCCTAACCCTAATCCTTGCCCTTATCATAACCCTAACACTAACCCTAACACTTACCCTTACCCTAAACCTAACCCTAAACCTAACCCTAACCATTACTCTTATCTTAACTCTTACCCCAAACCTAAGCCTTACCCCTACCCTAACACTAAACCTAACCCTAACCCTAACCCTAAACCTAACCCTAACACATACCCTTACCGTAACTCTAACCCTAACCTTAACCATAACCCTAAACCTAACCCTAACCCTAACCCTAACCCATACCCAAACCCTAACCCTAACCCTAACCCT
>JANJXV010001131.1:162500-172500 GCA_024803745.1 Megascapheus bottae
AACCCTAACCCTAACCCTAACCCTTCCCCTAAGCCTAAACCTAACCCTAACCCTACCCTAAACCTTACCCTTACCCTAACCCTAAACCTAACCCTAACCCTAACCCTAACCCTTACCCTTACACTAACCCTAACCCTAACCTTAACCCTAAACCGAACCCTAACCCTAACCCTAAACCTAACCTTAACCCTAACCCTTATCCTTACCCTAACCCTAACCATAACCCTAACCCTAAGCCTAACCATAACCCTATACCTAACCCTTACCCTTACGCTAATTCTAACCCTAAACCTAACCGTAACCCTTACCCTTACCCTTAACCTAACCCTAAGACTAATCCTAACTCTAAACCTAACCTTAACCGTTACCTTTACCATTACCCTAACCCTAACCCTAACCCTAAACCTAACCCTAACCCTAACCCTAACCCTAACCCTAACATTAACCCTAAACCTAACCCCTAACCCTAACCCTAACCCTAACCTTACACTTACCCTAAACCTAAACCTAACCCTTACCTAAACCTAACCCTAACCCTAACCCCAACCCTTACCCTTATCATAACCCTAACCCTAACCCTTACCCTTACCCTAATGCTATCCCTAACCCTAACCCTAACCCTAATACATACCCTTACCCTAACCCTAACCCTACCCTTAACCGTAACCCTAAACCTAACTCTAACCCTAACCCATACCCTAAACCTAACCCTAACCCTAACCCTTACCCTTACCCTAACCCTAACCCTAATCTTAACCCAAATTTTACCCTAACCCTTACCCTTACCCTAACACATACCCTTACCCTAACCCTAACCTAACCCTTACCCTAACCCTAACCCTAATCCTAACCCTAACCCTAACCATAACCCTAACCTAACCCTAACCTTAATGCTAACTCTAACCCTCACCCTAACCCTTACCCTGAAACTAATCCTAAACCTACCCTAGCCCTAACCCTTACCCTTACACTAACCGTAACCCTAAACCTAACCCTATCCCTAACCCTAACCGTAAAACCTAATCCTAACCCTAACCCTTACCCTTACACTAACCCTAACCCTCCCCCTAGTCCTTACCCTTACCCTATCCCTAACCCTAACCATGACCTTAACCTAACCCTAACCCTAACCTCTAACCCTAACCCTAACTCTAACCCTAACCCATAACCCTAACCCTAAACCTAACCCTAAACTCTAACCCTAACCCTAGCCATAACCCTAAACCTTACCCTTATCCTAACCCTACACCTAACCCTAAAATTTACCCTTACCCTAACCCCAATCCTAACCCTAACCCTAACCCTAAACCTCACCCTAACCCTAACCCTAACCCTAACCCTAACCCTAAACCTAATGCTAACCCTAACCCCTAACCCTAATCCTAACCCTAAAAATAACCCTAACCCAAACATAACCCTAAACTTAATGCTAACTCTAACCCTAACCATAACCCTTACCTTAAACCTAACCTTAACCCTAACCCTAACCCTAAGCCTTACACTTACCCTAACCCTAACCCTAACCCTAACCCTAATCCTTACCCTAACCCTAACCCCAACACTTACCCTTACCCTAACCCTAACCTTTACCCCAACCCTAACCTAACCATAACCCTAAACCTAACCCTTACCCTTGCCCTAACCCTAACCCTAAACCTAACCCTAATCCTAACCTAACCCTAACCCTTACCCTAACCCTAACCCTAATACTAACCCTAACCCTTACCCTTACCCTAACCCTAACCCTAACCCTTATTCTTACCCTTACCCTAACCCTAACCCTAACCCTAACCCTAACTCTTACCCTTATCCTAACACTAACTCTAACCTTAACCCAAACCCTAACCCTAACGCTAACCCTTACACTTTCCCTAACGTTAACACTAACTCTAACACTTAAACTTACCCTAAACTTAACCCTAACCCTAAACCTAACCCTAACCATAACCCTAAACGTTAACACTAACCCCTAACCCTAACCGTAACACTAACACTTACCCTAACCCTAACCCTAAACCTTACCCTTACCCGAAACTAAACCTAACCTTAACCCCAACCATAAACCTAACCCTAACCCTAACCCTTACCCTAACACTAACCCTAACCCTAACCCTAACCATAACCCTTACCTAACTCTAATACTTACCCTAACCCTAACCCTAACCCTACCCTAGGCCTAACACTTACCCTTACCCTAACCCTAAACCTAACCCTAACGCTTACCCTTACCCTAAACCTAAACCTAACCCTGACCCTAACACTAACCCTAAACCTAACCGCCAACCCTAACCCTCACACTAACCCCTAACCATATCCTTAACCATAAACATAACCCTTACCCTTTTCCAAACCCTACCCCTAACCTAAATCTTACGCTTACCCTAACCCCTCCCTAACCCTAACCCTAATCCTAACCCTTCCCCTAACCCTAATCCTAACCCTAACCAGAACCTAACGCTTACCCTTACCCTAACCTTAAACCTAACCCTAACACTAACCCTTACCTTACACTAACCCTAACCCAAATCTTAACCCTAACACGAACCCTAACCCTAACCCTAACCCTAACCCTAACATTAACCCAACCCTAACCCTAACCCTAACCCTTACCCTTACCCTAACCCAAACCCTAACTTTAACCCAACCCTAACCCTAACTCTAACCCTTACCCTAACACTAACTCTAACCATAATCCTTCCCCTAACCCTAACCCTAAACCTACATCTAACCCTTATCCTTTCCCTAACCGTAACACTAACCCTAACCCTTACCCTTACCCTAACCCTATACCTAACCCTAAACCTAACCCTAACCCTAACCCTAACACTAACCTTAAACCTAACCCAAACCCTAACACTAACCCTAACCCGTACCCTAACCCTAACTCTAATCCTTACCCTAACCCTAACCCTAACCCTACCCTAGGCCTAACACTTACCCTTACCCTAAACCTAAACCTAACAATGACCCTTACCCTAACCCTAAACCTAACCCTGACCGTAACACTAACCCTAAACCTAACCGCCAACCCTAACCCTCACACTAACCCCTAACCCTATCCCTAACCATAACCATAACCCTTACCCTTTTCCTATCCCTACCCCTAACCTAAAACTTACGCTTACCCTAACCCCTCCCTAACCCTAACCCTAACCCTAACCATAACCATAACCCTAACCCTAAGCCTAACCCTAACCCAAAACCTAACTTTTACCCTTACGCTAACCCTAACCCTAAACCTAACCGTAAACCTTACACTAACCCTAACACTAATCCTAACTCTAACCCTAACCTTAACCCTAACCCTTACCCTTACCCTAACCCTAACCCTAAACCTAACCCTAACCCTAACCCTAAACCTTACCCTAATCCTAACCCTAACCATAACCCTTACCCTAACCCTAATCCTTACCCTAATACTTACCCTAACCAGAAACATAACCATAACCCTTACCGTAACCCTAATCCTTACCCTAAACCTAACCCTAACCCTAACCCTTCCCCTAACCCTAATCCTAACCCTAACCCTACCTAACCCTAAACCTTACCCTTACATTAAACCTAACCCTAACCCTAACCCTAATCCTTACCCTAACCCTAACCATAACCCTTACCCTAACCCTAATCCTTACCCTAATACTTACCCTAACCCTAACCATAACCATAACCCTTACCCTAACCCTAATCCTTACCCTAATACTTACCCTAACCCTAACCATAACCATAACCCTTACCCTAACCCTAATCCTTACCCTAAACCTAACCCTAATCCTAACCCTTCCCCTAACCCTAATCCTAACCCTAACCCTACCTAACCCTAACCCTTACCCTTATATTAACCCTAACCCTAACCTTAACCCTAACCCGAACCCTAAACCTAACCCTAAACCTAACCTTAATCCTAACCCTTATCCTTCCCCTAACCCTAACCATAACCCTAACCCTAAGCGTATCCCTAACCCTAAACCTAACCCTTACACTTACCCTTACACGAACCCTAACCCAAAACCTAACCGTAACCCTTACCCTAACCCTAACCCTAACCATAACCCAAAACCTAAATCTAACTCTAACCCTAACCCTTACCCTAACCCTAAACCGGGCCCTAACCCTAACCCTAACCCTAACCCTAACACTTACCCTAACCTTAACCCTAACCATTGCCCTTATCCTAACCCTAACCCTAAACTTAACCCCAACCCTAAACCTAACCCTAACCCTACCCCTTACCCTAACACTTACCCTAAACCTAACCCTTACCCTAACCCTAACCCTTATCCTAACCCTAACTCTAACCATAAAACTTACCCTAACCCTAACCCTAACTTTAACACTTACCCTTACCCTAACAGTAACCCTAACCCTAACCCTTACACTAACCCTAACCCTAACCCTAACACTTACCCTAACCCTAACCCTTAACCTAACCCTAACCTCTAACCCTAACCCTTAATCTAACCCTAACCCTAACCCTAACCCTAACCCTTACCCTTACCCTAACCTTAAACCTAACTCTAACCCTAACCCAAACCCTAACCCTTACCCTAACCCTAACCTTAACACTTACCATAACCCTAACCCTAACCCTAACCTTAAACCTAACCCTAACCCTAACCATAACCCTAACCCTTACCCTTACCCTAAACCTAACCTTAAACCAAACCCTAACCCTAACCCTAACTCTAAACTTAACCCTATCCCTAACCCTAACACTCGCCCTTACCCTAACCCTAACCATAAACCTATCACTAACCCTAACCCAAAACCTAACCCTTACCCTTAACCTAAACCTAACCCTAAACCTAAACATAACCCTACCCTAACCCTACCCTAACCCCTAACCCTAACCCTAACCCTAATCCTTACCCTTATCCTAACCCTAACACTAACCCTAACCCTAACCCTAAACCTTACCCTTACCCTAAACCTAACCCTAACCCTTACCCTAAACCTAACCCTAACCCTAACCCTAAACCTAACCCTTAACCTTATCTTAACCCTAACCCTAAACCTGACCCTTACCCCTACCCTAACGCTAACCCTAAACCTAAACCTAACCTTAACCCTAACACATACCCTTACCCTAACCCTAACCCTACTTTAACCCTAACCCTAAACCTAACCCTAACCCTAACCCTAACCCATACCCTAACCCTACCCTAACCCTAACCCTACCCTAACCCTAACCCTTACCCTAACCCTAACCCTAACCCTTACCCTAACCCTAACACTAACCCTAACCCTAACTCTAAACTTAACCCTAACCCTAACCCATACCCGAACCCTACCCTAACCCTAACCCATACCCTAACCCTAACCCTAACCCTTACCCTCACCCTAACCCTAACCCTAACCCTAACTCTAAACTTAACCCTAACCCTAACCCTAAACCTAAACCTAAACCTAACACTATCCCTAACCCTAACGCTAACCTTAAACCTAACTCAAACCCTAACCCTAAACCTAACCCGTACCTTTCCCTAACCCTAACCCTAACCCTAAACCTAACCCTGACCCTTACCCTTACCCTAACCCTAACCCTACACCTAACGCTAACACCTAAACCTAACCCTAACCCTAACCCTTACCCTTACCCTAAACCTAATCCTAACCCTGACCATTACCATTACCATTACCCTAACCCTAACCCTAACTTTAACCCCATCCCTAAACCTAACCCTAACCCTAACCCTAACTCTTACCCTAACCCTAATCCTTACCCTAAACCTAACACTAACCCTAACCCTAAGCCTAACACTTACCCTTACCCTAACCCTAACTCTAACCCTAACGCTTACCCTTACCCTAACCCTAAACCTAACCCTAACCCTAACCCTAACCCTAACCCTAACACTAACACTAACCTTAAACCTAACCCAAACCCTAACACTAACCCTAACCCGTACCCTAACCCTAACTCTAATCCTTACCCTAACCCTAACCCTAACCCTACCAAAGGCCTAACACTTACCCTTACCCTAACCCTAAACCTAACCCTAACGCTTACCCTTACCCTAAACCTAAACCTAACCCTGACCCTAACACTAACCCTAACCCTAACCCTAACCCTAACACCTAACCCTAACCCTAACCCTAACCCTTACCCTTACCCTTACCCTAACCCTAACCCTGACCCTTACCATTACCCTAACCCTAACCCTAACCTTAACCCCAACCCTAAACCTGAACCTAACCCTAACCCTAACAATTAACCTAACCCTAATCCATACCCTAACCCTAACCCTAAGCCTAACACTTACCCTTACCCTAACCCTAACGCTTACCCTTACCCTAACCCTCACCCTAACCCTAACCCCTAACCCTAACCCTAATCCTAACCCCTAAACCTAACCCTAACCATAACCATAACCCTTACCCTTATCCTAACCCTACCCCTAACCCTAAAACTTACCCTTACCCTAAACCCAACCCCAACTCTAACCCTAACCCTTCCCCTAACCCTAAAGCTAACCCTAACACTACCCTAACCCTTACCCTTACCTTAACCCTAAACCTAACCATAACCCTAACCCTAACCCTTCCCTTACACTAACCCTAACACTAACCTTAACCCTAACCCAAACCCTAACCCTAACCCTAAACCTAACCTTAACCCTAACCCTTATCCTTACCCTAACCCTAACCATAATCCTAACCCTAAGACTAACCCTAACCCTATACCTAACCCTTACCCTTACGCTAACCTAACCCTAAACCTAACCGTAACCCTTACCCTTACCCTTAACCTAACCCTAACACTAATTCTAACACTAAACATAACCTTAACCGTAAACCTTACCCTAACCCTAACCCTAAACCTAAACCTAACCCTAACCCTAAACCTAACCCTTACCCTAACCCTTCCCCTGGCCCTAACCCTAACCCTAACCCTAACCCTAACACTTACACTAACCCTAACCCTAACCCTAAACCTAACACTTACACTAACCCTAACGCTAACCCTAACCCTAACACTTACCCTAACCCCTAACCCTAACCCTTAACCTAACCCTAACCCTAACATTAACCCTAACATTACCCTTACCCTAACCCTAAACCTAACTCTAACCCTAACCCAAACCCTAACCCTAACCCTAACACTAACCCTAACCCTTACCCTTAGCCTACCCCTAACTCTAAAATTAAACCTAACCCTAACCCTAACCATAAGCCTAACCCTTACCCTTACCCTTACCCTAACCCTTAACCTAATCCTAACCCTAACCCTAACTCTAAACTTAAACCTATCCCTAACCCTAACCCACGCCATTACCCTAAACCTAACCCTAAACCTATCACTAACCCTTACTCTAACCCTCACCCTTACCTTACCCTAAACCTAACCCTAAACCTAACCCTAACCCTAACCCCTAATCCTAAACCTAACCCTAATCCTTACCCTTATCCTAACCCTAACACTAATCCTAACACTTAACCTTACCCTAAACCCTACGCTATCCCTAAACCTAACCCTAACCCTTACCCTAACCCTAACCCTAAACCTAACCCTAAACCTTACCCTTACCCTAAACCTAACCCTAACCCTTACCCTAAACCTAACCCTAACCCTAACCCTAACCCTTACCCTTACCTTCAACCTAACCCTAAACCTAACCCTTGCCCCTACCCTAACGCTAAACCTAACCCTAACCCTAACCCTAAACCTAACACATACCCGTACCCTAACACTAAACCTAACCTTAACCGTAACCCTAAACCGAACCCTAACCCTTACCCTAACCTATACCCTAACCTTAACGCTAACCCTATCCCTTACCCTTACTCTAACAGTAACCCTAACCTTAACCCAAACCTAAACCTAACCCTAATCCTAACCCTTACCTTACCCTAATCCTAGCGCTAAATCTAACCCTAACCCTAAACCTAACACTAAACCTTACCCTAACCATAACAGTAATCCTAATCCTAACCATTACCCTAACCCTAACAATAAACCTAACCCTAAACCTAACTCTAACCCTAACCTTAACCCTAACCCTTATCCTTCTCCTAATCCTAACCCTAAACCTAACCCTAACCCTAAACCTAACCCTTACCCTTACCCTAACCCTAACTCAAAACCTAACCCTAACCCTTACCCTAACACTAACCCTAACCCTAACCCTAACACTTACCCTTACCCTAACCCTAACCCTAACCCTTACCCTTACCCTAACCCTAACCCTAAACCTAACCCTTACCCTTACCCTTACCCTAACACTAACCCTAAACCTAACCCTAAACCTAACCCTAACCCTACCCCTAACCCTTACCCTTTCCCTAACCCTAACCCTAAACATAACCCTTACCCTTACCCTAACCCTAAACCTAACCCTAAACCTAACCCAAACTGTAACCGTAACCCTAACCTTAACCCAACCCTAACCCTAACCATAACCCTTACTCTTACCCTAACCCTAACCGTAACCTTAACCCAACCCTAACGCTAACCCTAACAATTTCCCTCACACTAACCCGAACCCTAATCCTTACCCTAACCCTAACCCTATCCCTAACCCGTACCCTTTCCCTAACCCTAACCCTAACCCTTACCTTTAGCCTAACCCGAAACCTGACCCTAAACCTAACCCTAATCCTAACACTAAGCCTAAGCTTAAACCTAACCCAAACCCTAACCCTTACCCTAACCTGCAACTTTCCCTAATCCTAACCCTAAACCTAACCCTATCCCTAACCCTAAACCTGACCCTTACCCTAACCCTAACCCTAACCCTAACCCTAACACCTAACCCTAACCCTAACCCTAACCCTTACCCTTACCCTAAGCCTTACCCTAACTGTGACCCTTACCATTACCCTAAACCTAACCCTAAACTTAACACCAACCCTAAACCTAACCTTAACCCTAACACTAAATCTAGGCCTAACACTTACCCTTACCCTAACCCTAAACCTAACCCTGACCCTAACACTAACCCTAAACCTAAACACCAACCCTAACCCTCACACTAACACCTAACCCTATCCCTAACCAGAACCATAACCCTTACCCTTTTCCTAAGCCTACCCCTAACCCTCAAACTTACGCTTACCCTAACCCCTCCCTAACCCTAACCCTAACCCTAACCCTAACCCTTCCCCTAACCCTAATCCTAACCCTAACCCGACCCTAACCCTTAACCTTACAATAAACTTAAACCTAACCCTAACCCTAACCCTTACCTTACACTAACGCTAACCCTAATCTTAAACCTAACACGAACCCTAACCCTAACCCTAAACCTAACCTTAACCCTAACCCTTATCCTTACCCTAACCCTAACCATAACCCTAACACTAAGCCTAACCCTAACCCAAAACCTAACCCTTACCCTTACGCTAACTCTAACCCTAAACCTAACCGTAAAGCTTACCCTAACCCTAACACTAATCCTAACTCTAACCCTAACCTTAACCCTAAGCCTTACCCTTACCCTAACCCTAACCCTAAATCTAACCCTAACCCTAACCCTAATCCTTACCCTAATCCTAACCCTAACCATAACCCTTACCCTAAACCTAATCCTTACCCTAATACTTACCCTAACCCTAACCCTAACCATAACCCTAACCCTAACCCTAATACTTACCCTAACCCTAACCCTAACCCCAAACCTTCCCCTAACCCTAACCCTAACCCTAACCTACCCTAACACTTACCCTTACCCTAACCTTAAACCTAACCCTAACCCTAACCCTAACCCTTACCCTTACCCTTACATTAACCCTAACCCTAACCTTAACCCTAACCCGAACCCTAACCCTAACCCTAAACCTAACCTTAATCCTAAACCTTATCCTTACCCTAACCCTAACCATGACCCTAACCCTAAGCCTAATCCTAACACTAAACCTAACCCTTACGCGAAACCTAACCCGAAACCTAACTGTAACCCTTACCCTAACCCTAACCCTAACCCTAACACTAACACCTAACCCTAACCCTAACCCTAACCTTACCCTTACCCTAACCCTAACCCTAACTCTGACCGTTACCATT
>JANJXV010001131.1:175000-195405 GCA_024803745.1 Megascapheus bottae
CCCTAACCCTAACCCTACCACTTACCCTAACCCTAACCCTAACCCTAACCCTAACCTTAAACATAAACTAACATTAACCTTAAACCTAACCCTTACCCTTACCCTAAACCTAACCCTAAACCTAACCCTAACACTAACCCTAACTCCAAACTTAACCCTATACCTAAACCTAACCCTCGCCTTTACCCTAACCCTAACCCTCAACCTATCACTAATCCTAACCCTAACCCTAACCCTTGCCGTTACCCTAAACCTAACCCTAAACCTAACCCTAACCCTAACCCTAACCCTAAACCCTAACGCTAACCCTAACCCTAACCCTAATCCTTACCCTTATCCTAACCCTAACACTAACTCTAACACTTACCCTTACCCTAAACCCTACCCTATCCCTAACCCTAACCCTCACCCTTACCCTAACCCTAACCCTAACCCTAAACCTTACCCTTATCCTAAACCAAACCCTAACCCTTACCCTAAACCTAACCCTAAAACTAACCCTAACCCTTACCCTTATGTTAACACTAACCCTAAACCTAACCCTTCCCCTACCCTAACGCTAACCCTAAACGTAACCCTAACCCTAATCCTAACCCTAACACATACTCTTACCCTAACCCTAACACTAACCCATACCCTAACCCTAACCCTAATCCTAACCCTTACCCTTACCCTAACCCTAACCCTAACCTTAACCCAACCATAACCTAACATTAACCCTAACCCTAACCCTAAACCTTACCTTTACCCTAACCCTAGCGCTAAACCTAACCCTAACCCTAACCCTAACCCTAAACCTAACCCTAACCTTAACCCTAACCCTTATCATTACCCTAACCCTAACCCTAACCCTAACCATAAAACTAACCCCCAACCTAAACCTAACCCTAACCCTTACCCTTACCCTAACCCTAACCCTAAACCTAACCCTAACCCTAACCCTAACCCTTACCCTTACCCTAACCCTAAATCTGAACCTAAACCGAACCCTAACCCTATCCAAAACCCTAACCCTAACCTAACCCTATACTTAATGCTAACTCTAACACTAACAGTAACCCTTACCCTAAACCTAACCCTAACACTAACCCTTACCCTTACCCTAACCGTAACCCTCAACCTAAACCTAAAACTAAACCTAACGCCTAACCCTAACCCTAACCCTAAACCTAACGCCTAACCCTAACCCTAACCCTAACCCTAACCCTTACCCTTACCCTAACCCTAACCCTAAACCTTACCCTTATCTTTACCCTGACCCTAACCTTAACCCAACCCTAACCCTAAACCTAAACCTTACCCTACCACTAACACTAACCCTAATCCTTACCCTAACCCTAAGACTACCCTTAAATCTTACCCTTTCTCTAACCTTAACCCTAAACCTAACCTTAACCCCAACCCTAAACCTGACCCTAACCCTAACGCTAACAATTAACCTAACCCTAATCCTTACTCTAACCCTAACCCTAAGCCTAACACTTACCCTTACCCTAACCCTAACCCCAATCCTAACGCTTACCCTAACCCTAACCCTAACCACTAACCCTATCCCTAATCGTAACCCCTAAACCTAACCCTAATAATAACCATAACCCTTACCCTTATCCTAACCCTACCCCTAACCCTAAAACTTACCCTTACCCTAACCCCAACCCTAATCCTAACCCTAACCCTAACCCTAACCCTTCCCCTAACCCTAAACCTAACCCTAACCCTACCCTAAACCTTACCCTTACCCTAACCCTAAACCTAACCCTAACCCTAACCCTAACCCTTACCCTTACACTAACCCTAACCCTAACCTTAACCCTAAACCGAACCCTAACCCTAACCCTAAACCTAACCTTAACCCTAACCCTTATCCTTACCCTAACCCTAACCATAACCCTAACCCTAAGCCTAACCATAACCCTATACATAACCCTTACCCTTACGCTAATTCTAACCCTAAACCTAACCGTAACCCTTACCCTTACCCTTAACCTAACCCTAAGACTAATCCTAACTCTAAACCTAAACTTAACCGTTACCTTTACCATTACCCTAACCCTAACCCTAACCCTAAACCTAACCCTAACCCTAACCCTAACCCTAACCCTAACATTAACCCTAATCCTAACCCTAACCCTAACCCTAACCCTTAACCTAACCCTAAACCTAACCCTAACCCTAACCCTAACCCTAAGCCTAACTCTAACCCTAACCCTAACCCTAACCCTAACACATACCCTTACCCTAACCCTAACCCTAACCCTAACCGTAACCCTAACCCTAACCCTAACCCTAACCCTTACGCTAACCCTAGGCCTAACACTAACCCTTACCCTTACCCTAACCCTAACCCTAAACTTAATACCAATATTAAATCTAACCCTAACCCTAACTCTAACCATTACCCTTACCCTAAACCTAACCCTAAACGTAACTTGTAACCCAACCCTAACCCTAATCCTAACCCTAACCGTTAACTTACCCTAACCCTAACCCAAACCTCACCCTAACCCTAAACTTAACCCTATCCCTTACAATTACCCTAACCCTAACATTAACCTAACCTAACCCTAACACTAACCATACCCTTACTCTAACCCTGCCCCTAACACTAACCCTAACCCTAATCCTTACCCGAACCCGAACCCTAACCCTAACCCGTACCCTTTCCCTAACTCTAACCCTAACCCCTACCCTTACCCTAAACCTAACCCTAAACCGAACCCTAACCCAAACCATAACACTAACACTAACCCTAACCTTAACCCTAATCCTAAACATAACCCTAACCCTTACCCTTACAATAACCTTAACGCTAAACCTAACCCTAACTTAACCCTAACCCTTACCCTTAGCCTAACCCTAACCCTAACCCCTAACCCTAACCCTAACCCTTACCCTTACCCAAACCCTAACTCTAACTCTAACCCTAACCGTAACACTCTACCCTACCCTACCCTAATCCTAACCCTTAATCTTACCCTAAACCTAACCCTAACCTTAACCCCAACTCTAAACCTAACCCTAATCCTAACCCTTATCCTAACACTTACCCTAACCCAAACACCAACCCTAACCCTTACCCTAACCCTAACCCTAACCCTAACAGTTACACTTACCCTAACCCTAACCTAACCCTTAACCTAAACCTCACCCTAACCCTAACCACTAAACCTAAACCTTAACCCAACCCTAACCCTAACCCTAACCCTAACACTTACCCTTACCCTAACCGTAACCCTAAACCTAACCCTAACCCTAACCCTAAACCTAAACCTAACCCTAACCCTAACCCTAACCCTTACTCTTACCGTAACCCTACCCCTAACCCTAACCCTAATCCTAACCCTTATCTTAACACTTACCCTAACCCTAACACCAACCCTAACCCTTACCCTAACCCTAACCCTAACAGTTACACTTAACCTAACACTACCCCTAACCCTAACCCTAATCCTAACACTTACCCAAACCCGAACCCTAACCCTAACCCTTACTCTTACCCTAACCCTAACCCTAAACTTAACCCCAACCCTAAACTTAACCCTAACCCTAACCCTTACCCTAACACTTACCCTAATCCTGACCCTAACCTAACACTTACCCTTACCCTAACCCTTACCCTAACCCTTACCCTAACCCTAACCTTAAACCTAATCCTTACCCTTACCCAAACCCTAACCCTGACCCTAATCCTTACCCTAAACCTACCCCTAACTCTAATCCTTACCCTTTCCCTAACCCTAACCCTAACCCTAAATCTAACCCTTACCCTTACCCTAACCCTAACCCTAACCCTACCCTAACCCTAACCCTAACCCTAACCTCAACCCTAACCCTGACCCTAAACCTAACCCTAACCTTACCCTTACCCTAACCGTAACCCTAAACCTATCCCTAACACTAACCCTAAACCTACCACCTAAACCTAACCCTAAACCTTACCCTTATCCTAACCCTAACCCTAACCCTAAAACTTACCCTTACCCTAATCCTAACCCTAACCATTACTCTTACCCTAACCCTAACCCTAAACTTAACGCCAACCCTAAACCTAACCCTAACCCTAACCCTTACCCTAACACTTACTGCAATCCTAACACTTACCCTTACCCTAAACCTTACCCTAACATTATCCTTAACCCTAACCCTAACCCTAACCCTTACCCTAACCCTAACCCTAACACTAACCCCTATCCCTAACCCTTAACCTAATCCAAACCCTAACCGTAACGCTAACCCTTACCCTTACCCTAACCCTAAACCTAACTCTAACACTAACCCTAACCGTAAACATAACGCTAACCCTTACCCTCATCCTAAACCTAACTCTTATCCTAACCCTAACCCTAACCCAAAACTTAAGCCTAAACCTAACCCTAATCCTAACTCTAACCCTTACCTGTACCCTAACCCTAACCCTAACCCTAACACTTACTCTTACCCTAACCCTAAACCTAACCCTAACCCTAACCCTCACCCTAAACCCTAACCCTAACCCTAACCCTAACCCTAACCCTAAACCTTACCCTTATCCTAAACCAAACCCTAACCCTTACCCTAAACCTAACCCTAAAACTAACCCTAACCCTTACCCTTATGTTAACACTAACCCTAAACCTAACCCTTCCCCTACCCTAACGCTAACCCTAAACGTAACCCTAACCCTAATCCTAACCCTAACACATACTCTTACCCTAACCCTAACACTAACCCATACCCTAACCCTAAACCTAATCCTAACCCTTACCCTTACCCTAACCCTAACCCTAACCTTAACCCAACCATAACCTAACATTAACCCTAACCCTAACCCTAAACCTTACCTTTACCCTAACCCTAGCGCTAAACCTAACCCTAACCCTAACCCTAACCCTAAACCTAACCCTAACCTTAACCCTAACCCTTATCATTACCCTAACCCTAACCCTAACCCTAACCATAAAACTAACCCCCAACCTAAACCTAACCCTAACCCTTACCCTTACCCTAACCCTAACCCTAAACCTAACCCTAACCCTAACCCTAACCCTTACCCTTACCCTAACCCTAAATCTGAACCTAAACCGAACCCTAACCCTATCCAAAACCCTAACCCTAACCTAACCCTATACTTAATGCTAACTCTAACACTAACAGTAACCCTTACCCTAAACCTAACCCTAACACTAACCCTTACCCTTACCCTAACCGTAACCCTCAACCTAAACCTAAAACTAAACCTAACGCCTAACCCTAACCCTAACCCTAAACCTAACGCCTAACCCTAACCCTAACCCTAACCCTAACCCTTACCCTTACCCTAACCCTAACCCTAAACCTTACCCTTATCTTTACCCTGACCCTAACCTTAACCCAACCCTAACCCTAAACCTAAACCTTACCCTACCACTAACACTAACCCTAATCCTTACCCTAACCCTAAGACTACCCTTAAATCTTACCCTTTCTCTAACCTTAACCCTAAACCTAACCTTAACCCCAACCCTAAACCTGACCCTAACCCTAACGCTAACAATTAACCTAACCCTAATCCTTACTCTAACCCTAACCCTAAGCCTAACACTTACCCTTACCCTAACCCTAACCCCAATCCTAACGCTTACCCTAACCCTAACCCTAACCACTAACCCTATCCCTAATCGTAACCCCTAAACCTAACCCTAATAATAACCATAACCCTTACCCTTATCCTAACCCTACCCCTAACCCTAAAACTTACCCTTACCCTAACCCCAACCCTAATCCTAACCCTAACCCTAACCCTAACCCTTCCCCTAACCCTAAACCTAACCCTAACCCTACCCTAAACCTTACCCTTACCCTAACCCTAAACCTAACCCTAACCCTAACCCTAACCCTTACCCTTACACTAACCCTAACCCTAACCTTAACCCTAAACCGAACCCTAACCCTAACCCTAAACCTAACCTTAACCCTAACCCTTATCCTTACCCTAACCCTAACCATAACCCTAACCCTAAGCCTAACCATAACCCTATACATAACCCTTACCCTTACGCTAATTCTAACCCTAAACCTAACCGTAACCCTTACCCTTACCCTTAACCTAACCCTAAGACTAATCCTAACTCTAAACCTAAACTTAACCGTTACCTTTACCATTACCCTAACCCTAACCCTAACCCTAAACCTAACCCTAACCCTAACCCTAACCCTAACCCTAACATTAACCCTAATCCTAACCCTAACCCTAACCCTAACCCTTAACCTAACCCTAAACCTAACCCTAACCCTAACCCTAACCCTAAGCCTAACTCTAACCCTAACCCTAACCCTAACCCTAACACATACCCTTACCCTAACCCTAACCCTAACCCTAACCGTAACCCTAACCCTAACCCTAACCCTAACCCTTACGCTAACCCTAGGCCTAACACTAACCCTTACCCTTACCCTAACCCTAACCCTAAACTTAATACCAATATTAAATCTAACCCTAACCCTAACTCTAACCATTACCCTTACCCTAAACCTAACCCTAAACGTAACTTGTAACCCAACCCTAACCCTAATCCTAACCCTAACCGTTAACTTACCCTAACCCTAACCCAAACCTCACCCTAACCCTAAACTTAACCCTATCCCTTACAATTACCCTAACCCTAACATTAACCCTAACCTAACCCTAACACTAACCATACCCTTACTCTAACCCTGCCCCTAACACTAACCCTAACCCTAATCCTTACCCGAACCCGAACCCTAACCCTAACCCGTACCCTTTCCCTAACTCTAACCCTAACCCCTACCCTTACCCTAAACCTAACCCTAAACCGAACCCTAACCCAAACCATAACACTAACACTAACCCTAACCTTAACCCTAATCCTAAACATAACCCTAACCCTTACCCTTACAATAACCTTAACGCTAAACCTAACCCTAACTTAACCCTAACCCTTACCCTTAGCCTAACCCTAACCCTAACCCCTAACCCTAACCCTAACCCTTACCCTTACCCAAACCCTAACTCTAACTCTAACCCTAACCGTAACACTTACCCTAACCCTAACCCTAATCCTAACCCTTAATCTTACCCTAAACCTAACCCTAACCTTAACCCCAACTCTAAACCTAACCCTAATCCTAACCCTTATCCTAACACTTACCCTAACCCAAACACCAACCCTAACCCTTACCCTAACCCTAACCCTAACCCTAACAGTTACACTTACCCTAACCCTAACCTAACCCTTAACCTAAACCTCACCCTAACCCTAACCACTAAACCTAAACCTTAACCCAACCCTAACCCTAACCCTAACCCTAACACTTACCCTTACCCTAACCGTAACCCTAAACCTAACCCTAACCCTAACCCTAAACCTAAACCTAACCCTAACCCTAACCCTAACCCTTACTCTTACCGTAACCCTACCCCTAACCCTAACCCTAATCCTAACCCTTATCTTAACACTTACCCTAACCCTAACACCAACCCTAACCCTTACCCTAACCCTAACCCTAACAGTTACACTTAACCTAACACTACCCCTAACCCTAACCCTAATCCTAACACTTACCCAAACCCGAACCCTAACCCTAACCCTTACTCTTACCCTAACCCTAACCCTAAACTTAACCCCAACCCTAAACTTAACCCTAACCCTAACCCTTACCCTAACACTTACCCTAATCCTGACCCTAACCTAACACTTACCCTTACCCTAACCCTTACCCTAACCCTTACCCTAACCCTAACCTTAAACCTAATCCTTACCCTTACCCAAACCCTAACCCTGACCCTAATCCTTACCCTAAACCTACCCCTAACTCTAATCCTTACCCTTTCCCTAACCCTAACCCTAACCCTAAATCTAACCCTTACCCTTACCCTAACCCTAACCCTAACCCTACCCTAACCCTAACCCTAACCCTAACCTCAACCCTAACCCTGACCCTAAACCTAACCCTAACCTTACCCTTACCCTAACCGTAACCCTAAACCTATCCCTAACACTAACCCTAAACCTACCACCTAAACCTAACCCTAAACCTTACCCTTATCCTAACCCTAACCCTAACCCTAAAACTTACCCTTACCCTAATCCTAACCCTAACCATTACTCTTACCCTAACCCTAACCCTAAACTTAACGCCAACCCTAAACCTAACCCTAACCCTAACCCTTACCCTAACACTTACTGCAATCCTAACACTTACCCTTACCCTAAACCTTACCCTAACATTATCCTTAACCCTAACCCTAACCCTAACCCTTACCCTAACCCTAACCCTAACACTAACCCCTATCCTACCCTTAACCTAATCCAAACCCTAACCGTAACGCTAACCCTTACCCTTACCCTAACCCTAAACCTAACTCTAACACTAACCCTAACCGTAAACATAACGCTAACCCTTACCCTCATCCTAAACCTAACTCTTATCCTAACCCTAACCCTAACCCAAAACTTAAGCCTAAACCTAACCCTAATCCTAACTCTAACCCTTACCTGTACCCTAACCCTAACCCTAACCCTAACACTTACTCTTACCCTAACCCTAAACCTAACCCTAACCCTAACCCTCACCCTAAACCCTAACCCTAACCCTAACCCTAACCCTAACCCTAACCTAACCCTAAACCTAACCCTAACCCCTGAACCTAACCATAACCGTAACCCTAACCCTTACACTTACCCTAACCCTAACCCTAACCCGAACCCTAACACTTACACTAACCCTAACCCTAACCCTAACCCTTACCCTTACCCTAACCCTAACCCTAAACTTAACCCAAACCTAAACCTAAACCTAACCCTAACGTTTATCCTAACACTTACCCTAACTCTAACCCTAACCCTAACGCTAACACTTACCCTTACCCTAACCCTAACCCTAACACTAACCGTTACCCTAACCCTAATCCTAACCCCAACCCTTACACTAACCCTAACACTATCCCTAACCTCTAACCCTAACCAATAACTTAACCTCTAATCCTAACCCTAACCCTAACCCTTACCCTAGCCCTAACCCTAACCCAAACCCTTAACCTTACTCTAACCCTATCCCTAAACTTAACCCCACACCCAAACCTAACCGTAACCTTAACCCTAACTCTTACCCTTAACCTAACCCTAACCCTAAACCTAACCCTAACCCTAACACTAACCCTTACCCTAACCCTAACCCTAATCCTAACCCTAACCTTTACCCTTACCCTAAACATAACTCTAACCCTAAACCTTACCCCAACCCTAACACTAACCCTAACCCTAACCTGAACCCTTACCCTTATCCTTACCTTAACCCTAACCCTAAACCTAACCCTAAACCTAACCCTAACCCTAAACAATACCCTTACCCTTAACCTAACCCTAACCCTAAACATAACCCTAACCCTTACCCTAACCCTAACCCTAACCCTAACTTTAACCCTATCCCTTAACCTTACCCTAACCCCAACCCTAACCCTAACCCTATTCCTTACCCTGCCCCTACCCCTAATCCTAATCCTTCCACTTTCCCTAACCCTAAACCTAACCCTAACCCTAACCCTAACCCTTACCCTAATCCTAACCCTAACCCTAACCCTAACTCTAAACCTAACACTTACCCTTACCCTAACCCAATCCCTAACCCTAACCCTTACCCTAACCCGAACCCTAACCCTAATCATTACCCTAACCCTAACCCTAACCCTAACCCCTAACCCTAAACCTAACCCACCCAAACCCTAACCCTAACCCTTACCCTTACCCTAACCCTAAACCTAACTTTAACCCTAACCCTAACCCTAACCCATACCCTAACGCTAACCCTATCCCTTACCCTAACTCTAACCCTCACCCTATCCTTAACCCTAAACCTAACCCTAACCCTAAACCTAACCTTAACCCTACACCTAAACATAAGCTTAACCCTAACCCTAACCCTAACCCTTACCCTTACAATAACCGTAACCCTAAACCTGACACTAACCCTAACCCTAAACCTAAACCTAAACATTAACCTTACCCTAACCCTAACGCTAAACCTAACCTAACCCTAACCCTAACCCCTAACCCTAACCCTAACCCTAACCCTTACACTTATCCTAACCCTAAACCTAACCCTAACACTTACCCTCACCATAACCCCTAACCTAACCCTAACCCTAACCTTAACCCTTACCCTAGCACTAACCCTAATCCTAACCCTAACCCTTACCCTTACCCTAAACCTACACAGTACCCTAACCCTACGCCTAACCCTTTCCCTTAACCTAACCCTAACCGTAACCCTAACTCTAAAACTTACACTTTCCCTAACCCTAAACCTAACCCTTAAACCTAAACCTAACCCTAACCCTAACCCTAACCCTTATCCTTAACTTAATCCTAACCCTAAATCTAACCCTTACCCTTAACCTAACTCTAACCCTAACCCTAACCCTAACCCTAACACATACCAATACCCTAACCCTAACCCTAACCCTAACCCTAACCGTAACCATAACCCCAACCCTAACGCTAACCCTAACCCTTACGCTAACCCTAGGCCTAACACTAACCCTTACCCTTACCCTAACCCTAACCCTAACCTTAATACCAACATTAAATCTAACCCTAACCCTAACTCTAACCATTACCCTTACCCTAAACCTAACCCTAACCGTAACTCGTAACCCAACCCTAACCCTAATCCTAACCCTAACCGTTAACTTACCCTAACCCTAACCCAAACCTAACCCTAACCCTAACCTTAACCCTATCCTTTACAATTACCCTAACCCTAACATTAACCCTAACCTAACCCTAACACTAACCATACCCTTACTCTAACCCTACCTCTAACCCTAACCCTAACACTAATCCTTACCCGAACCCGAACCCTAACCCTAACCCGTACCCTTTCCCTAACCCTAACCCTAACCCCTACCCTTACCCTAAACCTAACCCTAAACCGAACCCTAACCCAAACCATAAGACTAACACTAACCCTAACCTTAACCCTAATCCTAAACATAAACCTAACCCTTACCCTTACACTAACCGTAACGCTAAACCTAACCCTAACCTAACCCAGCCCTAACCCTTACCCTTAGCCTAACCCTAACCCTAACCCCTAACCCTAACCCTAACTCTTACGCTTACCCAAACCCTAACTCTAACTCTAACTCTAACCGTAACACTTACCTTAACCCTAACCCTAATCCTAACCCTTACTCTTACCCTAAAACTAACCCTAACCTTAACCCCAACCCTAAACCTAACCCTAATCCTAACCCTTATCCTAACACTTACCCTAACACTAACACCAACGCTAACCCTTACCCTAACCCTAACCCTAACAGTTACACTTACCCTAACCCTAACCTAACCCTTTACCTAACCCTCACCCTAACCCTAACCACTAAACCTAAACCTTAACCCAACCCTAACCCTAACCCTAACCCTAACACTTACCCTTACCCTAACCGTAACCCTAAACCTAACCCTAACCCTAACCCTAACCCTTTTCCTAACCCTAACCCTAATCCTAACCCTAACCCTTACCCTTACCCTAACCCTAACCCTAAAACTAACACTTACCCTTACCCTAACCCTAACCCTAACCCTAACTCTTACCCTTACCCAACCCTAACCCTAAACCTAAACCTAACCCTAACCCTAACCCTAACACTTACTCTTACCGTAACCCTACCCCTAACCTTAACCCTAATCCTAACCCTTATCTTAACACTTACCCTAACCCTAACACCAACCCTAACCCTTACCCTAACCCTAACCCTAACAGTTACACTTAACCTAACCCTAACCTAACCCTTAACGTAACCCTACCCCTAACGCTAACCCTAATCCTAACACTTACCCAAACCCGAAACCTAACCCTAACCCTTACTCTTACCCTAACCCTAACCCTAACCCTACCCTAACCCTAACCCTAACCCTAACCTTAACCCTAACCCTAACCCTAACCTTTACCCTTACCCTAACCCTAACCCTAACCCTACCCTAACCATAACCCTAACCCTAACCTTAACCCTAACCCTGACCCTAAACCTAACCCTAACCTTACCCTTACCCTAACCCTAACCCTAAACCTATCCCTAAACCTAACCCTAACCCTACCACCTAAACCTAACCCTAACCCTTACCCTTATCCTAACCCTAAACCTAACCCTAACCCTAAAACTTACCCTTACCCTAATCCTAAACCTAACCATTACTCTTACCCTAACCCTAACCCTAAACTTAACCCCAACCCTAAACCTAACCCTAACCCTAACTCTTACCCTAACATTTACTGTAATCCTAACACTTACCCTTACCCTAAATCTTACCCTAATATTATCCTTAACCCTAACCCTAACCCTAACCCTTACCCTAACTCTAGCCCTAACACTAACCCCTATCCCTAACCCTTAACCTAATCCAAACCTTTACCCTCATCCTAAACCTAACTCTTACCATAACCCTAACCCTAAACCAAAACTTAAGCCTAACCCTAACCCTAATCCTAACTCTAACCCTTACCTGTACCCTAACCCTAACCCTAACCCTAACACTTACTCTTACCCTAACCCTAAAGCTAAGCCTAACCCTAACCCTAACCCCTAACCCTAACCCTTAACCCAACCCTAACCCTAACCCTAACCCTGACCCTTACCATTACCCTACCCCTAACCCTAAACCTTACACTAACCCTAACCCTAAACCTAACCATAACCCTAATCCTAAACCTAAACCTAACCCTAACCCTAACCCTAACCCCTAACACTAACCCTAACCCTAACCCTTACCCTTACCCTAACCCTAACACTTACCCTTACCCTAATCCTAACCCTAACACTTACACTTACCCTAACCATAACCCTAAACTTTACCCCACCCCTAAACCTAACCCTAACCCTAACCCTTTTCCTAACTCTTACCCTAACCCTAACCCTAACCCTAACACTTACACAAACCCTAACCCTAACACTTACACTTACCCTAACGCTAAACCTAACCGTTACCCTAACCCTCACCCTAACCCTAACCCCTAACCCTAACCCTTACAATAAACCTAACCCTAACGCTAACCCTAACCCTTACCCTTACCTTAACCCTAACCCTAAACCTAATCCTTATTCTTACCCTAACACTAACCCTAAACCTACACCTAAAACTTACCCTTATTCTAACCCTAACCCTAAAACTTACCCTTGCCCTAACCCCTACCCTAACCCAACCCTTACTTACCCCTTACCCTAAGCCTTCCCTAACACAAGCCCTAACCCTTACCCTTGCCCTAATCCTAACCCTAACCTTCACCCTAAACCTAACCCTAACCCTTACCCTTACCCTAACCCTAAACCTAATCTAATCCGAACCCTAACCCTATACCTAACCCTAACTCTTATCCTTACCCTAAACCTCACCCTAAACCTAACTCTAACCATAACCCCTAACCCTAACCGTAACCCTAACTCTAACCCTCACCCTAACCCTAACCCTTACCCTTACCCTAACCCTAACCTTAATGCTAACCCTAACCCTAACCCTAACCCTTACCCTAACCCTAACCCTAACCGTAACCGTAAAGCTAAAACTTATGCTTACCCTAAACCTAATCCTAACCCTTACCCTAACCCTAAGCTTATCCCTAACATTAAACCTAACCCTAACCCTATCCCTAACCCATACCCTAGCCCTAACCCTAAACCTAATACTAAACCTAACCCTAACCCTAACCGTTACCCATACCCTAACCCTAACCCTAACCATAAACCTAACCCTAACCCAAACCTAACCCTAACCCTTACACTTACTCTAACCCTAACCGTAAACCTAACCCTAACCCTTACCCTAACCCTAACCCTAATCCTAACCCTAATACTTACCCTTACCCTAACCCTAACCCTAACCCTACCCTTAACCCTAACCCTTAACGTTAACCTAACCCTAACCCTAAACCTAATCCTAAACCTAACCCTAACTCTAACCCTAATCCTAACCCTAACCCTAACGTTTACCCTAACCCTAACCCTAACCTTAACCCTTATCTTAACCCTAAGCCAAACCCTAATCCTAAACGTTTACCTAACCGTAACACTAACCCTAACACCTAACCCTAACCCTTACCGTAACCCTAACCCTAACCCCTAACCCTAACCCTAACGCTAACAATTACCCTTATCCTAACCCTCCTCTAACTCGAACACTTACCCTTACCGTGCCCCCGAACCTAACCCTAACCCTAACCCTAACCCTTACCCTAACCCTAACCCTAACAATAACCCTAACCCTAAACCTAATCCTAAACCTAACCCTAACTCTAACCCAAATCCTATCCCTAACCCTAACTTTTATCCTTACCCTAACCCTAACCCCTAACCCTAAACGTAACCCTAACCCTAACCTTAACCCTAAAACTTACCCTAACCCTAACCCAAACCCTAAACCTAACCATAACCCTAACACTTACCCTAAACCAAACCCTAACCCTAACGCTTACCCTAACCCTAACCCTAACCCTAACCCTAACCCTAACCTAACCCTAAACCTAACTCTAACCCTAAAACTAACCCTAAACCTAACCCTAACCCTAAACCTAACCCTTACCCTTACACTAACCCTAACCCTAAACCTAAACCTAACCCTTACCCTAACCCCTAATCCTAACCCTAACCATAACCCTTACCATTATCCTAAACCTAACCCTAACCCTAACCCTTACCTTAACCCTAACCCTAACACTTACCCTTACCCTAAACCTAAACCTAACCCTAACCCTAACCCTAAACCTAATCCTTACCCTTACCCTAACCCTAACCCTAATCCTAACCTTAAACCTTACCCTTACCCTAAACCTAACCCTAACACTTACCCTAAACCTAACCCTAACCCTAACCCTAACCCTAACACTTACCTTAATACTAACCCTAACCCTAACCCTCCCCTTACCCAAACGCTAACCCTAACCCTAACCCTAACCCTAACACATACCCTTAACCTAACGCTAACCCTAACCCTTACCATAACCCTAAACCTAACCCTAACACTAACACTAACCCTAACCCTTAACCTGTCCCTCACCCTAACCCTTACCCTTACCATAACCGTAAACCTAACCTTAAGCCGACCCTAAACCTAACCCTAACCCTAATACTAACCCTTACCCTTACCCTAACCCTAACCCTAAACCTAACCCTAACCCTTACCCTAACCCTACCCCTAATCCTAACCCTAACACATACCCTTACACTAAGCTAACCCTAACCCTAAACGTAACCCTAACCGTAAAATTAACACTAACCCTTACCCTTACCCTAACCCTAACCCTAACCCTAACACTAAAAATAACCCTAAACCTAACCCTAACCCTTACCCTTACCCTAACCCTAATCCTAACCCTAACCCTAACCCTTACCCTTAGCCTAATCCTCACCCTAATCTAACCCTAACCCTAACCCTTACCATAACCCTAACCCTAACACTTACCCTTACCCTAACCCTAAACCTAACCCTAACCCTAACACTAACACTAACCCTAAGCCCTACCCTAACCCTAACCCTAACCCTAACCCTTACCCTAACCATAACCCTAACCCTAAAACTTACCCTTACCCTAAACCTAACACTAACCCTTACTCTAACCCTACCCTAACCCTAACCCTAATTTTTACCCTATCCCTATCCCTTACCCTAACCCTAAACTTAACCCTAACCCTAATCCTTACCCTAACCCTAAACCTAACTCTAACCCTACCCTAAACCTAACCCTAATCCTTACCCTAACCCTAACCCTAACCCTAACCCTAACCCTAACACTATACCTACCCCTACCCCTTACCTTATCCTAACCCTAACCTTAACCCGAACCCAAAGCCTTAGCCTTACCTTAACTCTAAATCTAAAGCTAACCCTTACCCTTACCCAAACGCTAACCCAAACCCTAACGCTAACCCTAACACATACCCTTAACCTAAACCTAACCCTAACCCTAACCCTTACCCTAACCCTAACCTTAATACTAACCCTAACCCTAACCCTTACCCTAACCCTAACCCTAACCTTAACCATAACCTTAACCCTAACCCTACCCTAGCCCGAACCTTTACCCTTACCTGAACACTAACCTTAAACCTAACCCTAACCCTAACCTTAACCCTTACCCTAACCCTAACCCTAATCCTAACACTAACCCTTACCCTTATCCCAACCCTAACCCTAACCCTAAACCTAACCCTAACCCTAAACTTAACACTAACGCTTACCCTTACCCTAACCATAACACTAACCCTAACCCTAACCCTAACGCTTACCCTTACCCTAACCCTATCCCTAATCCTAACCCTTACCCTAAACCTAATCCTAACCCTAAAACTAACCCTATCACTTACCCTAACCCTAACCCTAACCCTAACGATACCCTAACCCTAACCCTAATCCTAACCCTTATCCTAACCCTAACCCTAACCTTAACCCTAACACATACCCTTACTCTAACCCTATCCCTAACCCTAAATGTAACCCTAAACCTAACCTTAAACCTAACACTAACCCTAACCCTAACCCTTAACCCTAAAACTAATCCTAACCCTTCCCATTACCCTAACCCTAACACTAAACCTAAAACTAATCCTAAACCTAACCCTAACCCTAACCCTTACCCTTACCCTAATCCTCACCCTAAACCTAACCCTAACCCTAACTCTTACCCTAACCCTAACCCTAACCCTAAAACTTACCCTTATCCTAAACCTAACCCTAACATTTACTCTAAACCTAACCCTAACTCTATCCCTTACCGTAACCCTAAACCTAACCCTTACTCTAACACTAACCCTAACCCTTACCCTTACCCTAGCCCTATCCCTATAACTAACCCTACCCTAACCCTAACCTTAACGCGAACCGTTACCCTTACCCTAACCCTAAATCTAACCCTAACCCTTACCCTTATCCTAACAATAACCCTAAACCTAACCCTAACCCTTACACTTACCATCACCCTAACACTAACATTAACTCTAACCCTAACCCTAAACCTAATTCTAATCTTAACCCTAAAACATATCTTTACCCTAACCATAACAATAACCCTAACCCTAAACATAACCCTAACCCTGAACCTAACCCTTACCCTTACCCTAACTCTAACCCTAAACCTAACCCTAATCCTTACTCTAAACCTAACCCTAACCCTAACCTAACCCTGACCCTAAACTTAAACCTAACCCTAACCCTTACACTAACCGTAAAACTACTTCTAACCCTAACCCTAAACCTAACCATAAACCTTACCATAAACCTAACCCTAACTCTTACCCTAAAACTTCCCCTAACCCTAACCCTAACCTTAACCATAACCTTAACCCTAACACTAACACTAAACCGAAACTTTACCCTTACACTAACACTAACCCTAAACCTAACCATAACCCTAACCATAACCCTAAACCTAACCCTTACCCTAACCCTAACCCTAATCCTAACCCTAACACTTACCCTTACCCTAAGCTAACCCTAACCCTAAACGTAACCCTAAGCGTAAACTTAACACTAACCCTTACCCTTACCCTAACCCTAACCCTAACCCTAACACTAAAAATAACCCTAACCCTAACCCTAACCCGTACCCTTACCCTAACCCTAACCCTAACCCTAACCCTTACCCTAAACCTAACCCAAACCCTAATCCTTACCCTAACCCTAACCCTAACCCTAAACCTAACACTAACCCTAAACCTAACCCTAACCCTTACCCTTACCCTAATCCTCACCCTAAACCTAACCCTAACCCTAACCCTTACCCTAACCCTAACCCTAACACTTACCCTTACCCTAACCCCAAACCTAACCCTAACCTTAACACTAACACTACCCCTAAAGCCTACCCTAACCCTAACCCTAAAGCTTACTCTTACCCTAACCCTAACCCTAACCCTAAAACTTACCCTTACCCTAAACCTAACCATAACCCTTACTATAAACCTAACCCGAACCCTAACCCTTACCGTAACCCTAAACCTAACCCTAAATCTAACTCTAACCCTAACCCTTACCCTTACCCTAACCCTATCCCTATAACTAACCCTACCCTAACTCTAACCTTAACCCTAACCGTTACCCTTACCATAACCCTAACTCTAACCCTAACCCTTACCCTAACCCTAAACCTAACACTAACCCTAAACTTAACCCTAATCCTTACCCTAACCCTAACCCTAACCCTAACCCTTACCCTAACCCTAAACCTAACTCTAACCCTAACCCTAAACCTAACCCTAATCCTTACCCTAACCCTAACCCTGACCCTAACCCTAACCCCTACCCTAACCCTAACCCTAATCCTAACAATAACCCTACTCCGAACCTTTACCCTTACCCTAACACTAAACCTAACCCTAACCCTAAACTTAACATTAATGCTTACCCTTACACTAACCCTAACCCTAACACTAAACCTAACCCTAACCCTAACCCTAACCCTTACCCTAAACCTAACCCTAACCCTAACACTAACCCTAACACTTACCCTAACCCTTATCCTAACCCTAACAATACCCTAACCCTAAACCTAATCCTAACCCTTATCCTAACCCTAACCCTAACCTTAACCCTAAAACATACCCTTACCCTAACCCTAACCCTATCCCTAAACGTAACCCTAAACCTAACCTTAAACCTAACCCTAACCCTAACCCTAACCCTTAACCCTAAAACTAATCCTAACCCTTCCCCTTACTCTAACCCTAACCCTAAACCTAACACTAACCCTAAACCTAACCCTATCCCTAACCCTAACCCTTACCCTAAACCTAACCCTAACCCTAACACTAAGCCTAACACTTACCCTAACCCTTATCCTAACCCTAACGATACCCTAACCCTAACCCTTATCCTAACCCTTAACCTAACCCTAATCCTAACCTTAACCCTAACACATACCCTTACCCTAACCCTAACCCTATCCCTAAACGTAACCCTAAACCTAACCTTAAACCGAACCCTAACCCTAACCCTAACCATTAACCCTAAAACTAATCCTAACCCTTCCCCTTACTCTAACCTTAACCCTAAACCTTTCCCCAACTCTAACCCTAACACTTACCATTACCCTAACCCTAACCCTAACCCTAACCTAACCCTAAACCTAACCCTTACCCTTACCCTAACCCTAACCCTATCCCTAACCCTAAACCTTACCCGAAACCAAATCCTATCCCTAACCATAACTTTTATCCTTACCCTAACGCTAACCCCTAACCCTAAACGTAACCCTAACCCTAATCCTTACCCTAAACCTAACCTTAACCTTAAACCTTACCCTAACCCTAACCCTAACCCTAAACCTAACCATAACCCTAACACTTACCCTAAACCAAACCCTAACCCTAACGCTTACACTAACCCTAACCCTAACCCTTACCCTAACCCTAACCCTAACCCTAACCCCTAACCTTAACCCTTAACCTAACCCGAACTCTAAATTTAACCCTACACTTTACACTTACCCTAACCCTAAACCTAACTCTAACCCTAACACTAACCCTAAACCTAACCCTAAACCTAACCCTTACCCTTACACTAACCCTAACCCTAACCCTAAACCTAACCCTAACCCTTACCCTAACCCCTAATCCTAACCCTAACCCTAACCCTTACCCTTATCCTAACCCTAACCCTAACCCTAACCCTTACCCTAACCCTAACCCTAACACTTACCCTTACCCTAAACCTAAACCTAACCCTAACCCTAACCCTAAACCTAACGCTTATCCTTACCCTAACCCTAACCCTAATCCTAACCTTAAACCTTACCCTTACCATAAACCTAACCCTAACCCTTACCCTAAACCTAACCCTAACCCTAACCCTAACCCTAACACTTACATTAATCTTAACCCTAACCCTAACCCTCCCCTTACCCAAACGCTAACCCTAACCCTAACCCTTACCCTAACACATACCCTTACCCTAACGCTAACCCTAACCCTTACCATAACCCTAAAGCTAACCCTAACACTAACACTAACCCTAACCCTTAACCTGTCCCTCACCCTAACCCTTACCCTTACCATAACCGTAAACCTAACCTTAAGCCGACCCTAAACCTAACCCTAACCCTAATACTAACCCTTACCCTTACCCTAACCCTAACCCTAAACCTAACCCTAACCCTTACCCTAACCCTACCCCTAATCCTAACCCTAACACATACCCTTACACTAAGCTAACCCTAACCCTAAACGTAACCCTAACCGTAAAATTAACACTAACCCTTACCCTTACCCTAACCCTAACCCTAACCCTAACACTAAAAATAACCCTAAACCTAACCCTAACCCTTACCCTTACCCTAACCCTAATCCTAACCCTAACCCTAACCCTTACCCTTAGCCTAATCCTCACCCTAATCTAACCCTAACCCTAACCCTTACCATAACCCTAACCCTAACACTTACCCTT
>JANJXV010001132.1:0-195098 GCA_024803745.1 Megascapheus bottae
TGAAGTCATAGAGTGCAGGTGAGTGAAGTCTCAGATTCGATGTCTATGAAGTCATAGAATGGAGGTGTGTGATGTAAAAATGGAGGGTGCGAAGTCATAGAATAGAGGTGTGTGAAGTCAGAATTGAGGTGTGCGAAGTCATAGATGGAGTTGTGTGAAGTCATAGTATGGAGGTGTGTGAAATCATAGAATGGAGTTTTGTGAAGTCACAGAATGGAGCTGTGTGAATTCAGAATGGAGGTGTGTGAACTCAAATAATGGAGGTGTGTGACGTCACAATGGAAGTGTGTGAAGTCATAGAATGGAGGTGTGTGAAGTCACAGAACTGCGGTGTGTGAAGTCATAAAATGGAGTTTTGTGAAGTCATAGAATGGAGCTGTGTGAAGTCAGAATGGAGGTGTGTGAAGTCACAGAATGGAGGTGTGTCAACTCAGAAATTAGGTGTGTGAAGTCAAGAATGGAGGTGTGCGAATTCATAGAAGGGAGGTGTGTGAAGTCACAGAATGGAGGTGTGTGAAGTCCGAATGGAGCTGTGTGAAGACATAGAATTGAGGTGTGTGAAGTCAAAGAATGGAGGTGTGTGAATTCATAGAAGGGAGGTGTGTGAAGTCACAGAATGGAGGTGTGTGAAGTCAGAATGGAGCTGTGTGAAGTCATAGAATGGAGGTGTGTGAACTCATAGAATGGAGGTGTGTGAAGTCACAATGTAGGTGTGTGAAGTCAAAGAATGGAGGTATATGAAGTCATAGAATGGAGGTGTGTGAAGTCACAGAATGGAGGTGTGTGAAGTCAGAATGGAGCTGTGTGAAGACATAGAATGGAGGTGTGTGAACTCATAGAATGGAGGTGTGTGAAGTCACAGAATGGAGGTGTGTGAAGTCATATTGGAGTTGTGTGAAGTCATATAATGGAGGTGTGTCAACTCAGAAAGGAGGTGTGTGAAGTCATAGAATGGAGGTGTGTGAAGTCATAGAATGGAGTTGTGTGAAATCATAGAATGGAGTTGTGTGAATTCGCAGAATTTAGGTTTGTGAAGTCAGAATGGAGGTGTGTGAGGTCAGAATGGAGGTGAGTGAAGTCATATAATGGAGGTGTGTGAACTCATAGAATGGAGGTGTGTGATGTCACAATGTAGGTGTGTGAAGTCATAGAATGGAGGTGTGTGAAGTCATAGAATGGAAGTGTGTGAAGTCACAGAATTGAGGTGTGTGAAGTCATAGAATGGAGGTGTGTGAAGTCACAGAATGGAGGTGTGTCAACTCAGAAATTAGGTGTGTGAAGTCAAGAATGGAGGTGTGCGAATTCATAGAAGGGAGGTGTGTGAAGTCACAGAATGGAGGTGTGTGAAGTCAGAATGGAGCTGTGTGAAGTCACAGAATTGAGGTGTGTGAAGTCAAAGAATGGAGGTGTGTGAAGTCAAAGAATGGAGGTTTGTGAAGTCATAGTATGGAGGTGTGAGAAGTCATAGAATGTATGTTTGTGAAGTAAGAATGAAGGTGTGTGAAGTCACAGAATTGAGGTGTGTGACGTCACAGAATGGAGGTGTGTGAAGTCATAGAATGGAGGTGTGTGAAGTCAGAATGGAGGTGTGTGAAGTCACCGAATAGAGGTGTGTGAACTCAGAATGGAGGTGTGTGAAGTCACAGAATGACGGTTTGCGAAGTCACAGAATGGAGTTGCGGGAAGTCATAAAATGGATGTTTCTGAATTAAGAATGAAGGTGGGTGAAGTCATAGAATGGAAGTGTGTGAAGACAAAATTGTGGTGTGTGAAATCATAGAATGGATGTGTGTGAACTCATCGAATGGAGGTGTGTGAAGTCGTGGAATGGAGGTGTGTGAAGTCACAGAATGGAGGTGTGTGAAGTCACAGAATGGAGGTGTGTGAAGTCAAAATGGTGGTGTGTGAAGTCAAACAATGGAGGTGTGTGAAGTCACAGAATGGAGGTGTGTGAAGTCAAACAATACTGGTGTGTGAAGTCACAGAATGGAGGTGTGTGAAGTCACAGAATGGAGGTGTGTGAAGTCACAGAATGGAGGTGTGTGATGTCAAAATGGTGGTGTGTGAAGTCAAAGAATGGAGGTGTGTGAAGTCACAGAATGGAGGTGTGTGAAGTCAAAATGGTGGTGTGTGAAGGCACAAATGGAGGTGTGTGAAGTCACAGAATGTAGGTGTGTGACGTCACAATGGAAGTGTGTGAAGTCATAGAATGGAGGTGTGTGAAGTCACAGAATGGCGGTGTGTGAAGTCATAGAATGGAGTTTTGTGAAGTCATAGAATGGAGCTGTGTGAAGTCAGAATGGAGGTGTGTGAAGTCACAGAATGGAGGTGTGTCAACTCAGAATTTAGGTGTGTGAAGTCAAAGAATGGAGGTGTGCGAATTCATAGAAGGGAGGTGTGTGAAGTCATAGAATGGAGGTGTGTGATGTCAAAATGGAGGTGTGTGAAGTCACAGAATGCAGGTGTGTGAAGTCAGAATGGAGGTGTGTAGTCTTAGATTGGAGGTGGGTGAAGTCATAAAAAGGAGGTGTGGGAAATCATAGAATGGAGGAGTGTGAAGTCATAGAGTGCAGGTGAGTGAAGTCAAGAGATTCGAGGTCTGTGAAGTCATAGAATGGAGGTGTGTGATGTAAAAATGGAGTGTGCGAAGTCATAGAATAGAGGTGTGTGAAGTCAGAATTGAGGTGTGCGAAGTCATAGATGGAGTTGTGTGAAGTCATAGTATGGAGGTGTGTGAAATCATAGAATGGAGTTTTGTGAAGTCACAGAATGGAGCTGTGTGAATTCAGAGGGAGGTGTGTGAACTCATAGAATGGAGGTGTGTGACGTCACAATGGAAGTGTGTGAAGTCATAGAATGGAGGTGTGTGAAGTCACAGAATGGCGGTGTGTGAAGTCATAGAATGGAGTTGTGTGAAGTCATAGAATGGAGCTGTGTGAAGTCAGAATGGAGGTGTGTGAAGTCACAGAATGGAGGTGTGTCAACTCAGAATTTAGGTGTGTGAAGTCAAAGAATGGAGGTGTGCGAATTCATGGAAGGGAGGTGTGTGAAGTCATAGAATGGAGGTGTGTGAAGTCAAAATGGAGGTGTGTGAAGTCACAGAATTGAGGTGTGTGAACACAGAATGGAGGTGTGTGAAGTCACAGAATGGAGGTTTGTGAAGTCATAGTATGGAGGTGTGAGAAGTCATAGAATGTATGTTTGTGAAGTAAGAATGAAGGTGTGTGAAGTCACAGAATTGAGGTGTGTGACGTCACAGAATGGAGGTGTGTGAAGTCATAGAATGGAGGTGTGTGAAGTCAAAATGGAGGTGTGTGAAGTCACCGAATGGAGGTGTGTTAACTCAGAATGGAGGTGTGTGAAGTCACAGAATGACGGTTTGCGAAGTCACAGAATGGGGTTGCGGGAAGTCATAAAATGGATGTTTCTGAATTAAGAATGAAGGTGGGTGAAGTCATAGAATGGAGGTGTGTGAAGACGAAATTGTGGTGTGTGAACTCATAGAATGGATGTGTGTGAACTCATCGAATGGAGGTGTGTGAAGTCGTGGAATGGAGGTGTCTGAAGTCACAGAATGGAGGTGTGTGAAGTCACAGAATGGAGGTGTGTGAAGTCAAAATGGTGGTGTGTGAAGTCAAAGAATGGAGGTGTGTGAAGTCACAGAATGCAGGTGTGTGAAGTCAAACAATAGTGATGTGTGAAGTCACAGAATGGAGGTGTGTGAAGTCACGGAATGGAGGTGTGTGAAGTCACAGAATGGAGGTATGTGAAGTCAAAATGGTGGTGTGTGAAGTCAAAGAATGGAGGTGTGTGAAGTCACAGAATGGAGGTGTGTGAAGTCATAGAATTAAGGTGTGTGAAGTGAGAATGGAGGTATGTGAACTCATAGAATGGAGGTGTGTGAAATCACAATCGAGGTGTGTGAAGTCATAAAATGGAGGTGTGTGAAGTCACAGAATTGAGGTGTGTGAAGTCATAGAATGGGGCTGGGTGAAGTCAGAATGGAGGTGTGGGAAGTCACAGAATGGACGTGTGTAAAGTCATAGAATGGAGTTGTGTGAAGTCATAGAATGGAGGTGTGCTAAGTCAAAATGGAGGTGTGTGAAGTCACAGAATTGAGGTGTGTGAAGTCACAGAATGGAAGTGTGTGAAGTCACAGAATGGAGGTGGGCGAAGTCATAGAATGGATGTTTCTGAAGTAACAATGAAGGTGTGTGAAGTCATAGAATGGAGGTGTGTGAAGTCACAGAATGGAGGTGTGTGAACTCAGAATGGAGGTGTGTGAAGTCATAGAATAGAGCTGTGTGAAGTCATAGAATGGAGGTGTGTGAAGTCAGCATGGAGGTGTGTGAAGTCAAGAAATGAGGTGTGTGAAGTCAAAATGGAGGTGTGTGAAGTCAGAATGGAGGTGTGTTGAGTCACAGAATGGAGGTATGTGAACTCAGAATGGAGGTGTGTGAAGTCACAGAATGGAGGTGTGTGAAATGATAGCATGGAGGTATGTGAATCATAAAATGGAAGTGTGTGAAGTCGTAGAATGGAGGTGTGTGAAGTCATAGAATGTAGATGTGTGAAGGCATAGAATGGAGGTGTGTCAACTCAGAATTTAGGTGTGTGAAGTCAAAGAATGGAGGTGTGCGAATTCATAGAAGGGAGGTGAGTGAACTCATAGAATGGAGGTGTGTGAAGTCAAAATGGAGGTGTGTGAAGTCACAGAATGCAGGTGTGTGAAGTCAGAATGGAGGTGTGTAGTCATAGATTGGAGGTGGGTGAAGTCATAAAAAGGAGGTGTGGGAAATCATAGAATTGAGGAGTGTGAAGTCATAGAGTGCAGGTGAGTGAAGTCACAGATTCGAGGTCTGTGAAGTCATGGAATGGAGGTGTGTGATGTAAAAATGGAGTGTGCGAAGTCATAGAATAGAGGTGTGTGAAGTCAGAATTGAGGTGTGCGAAGTCATAGATGGAGTTGTGTGAAGTCATAGTATGGAGGTGTGTGAAATCATAGAATGGAGTTTTGTGAAGTCACAGAATGGAGCTGTGTGAATTCAGAGGGAGGTGTGTGAACTCATAGAATGGAGGTGTGTGACGTCACAATGGAAGTGTGTGAAGTCATAGAATGGAGGTGTGTGAAGTCACAGAATGGCGGTGTGTGAAGTCATAGAATGGAGTTGTGTGAAGTCATAGAATGGAGCTGTGTGAAGTCAGAATGGAGGTGTGTGAAGTCACAGAATGGAGGTGTGTCAACTCAGAATTTAGGTGTGTGAAGTCAAAGAATGGAGGTGTGCGAATTCATGGAAGGGAGGTGTGTGAAGTCATAGAATGGAGGTGTGTGAAGTCAAAATGGAGGTGTGGGAAGTCACAGAATTGAGGTGTGTGAACACAGAATGGAGGTGTGTGAAGTCAAAGAATGGAGGTTTGTGAAGTCATAGTATGGAGGTGTGAGAAGTCATAGAATGTATGTTTGTGAAGTAAGAATGAAGGTGTGTGAAGTCACAGAATTGAGGTGTGTGACGTCACAGAATGGAGGTGTGTGAAGTCATAGAATGGAGGTGTGTGAAGTCAAAATGGAGGTGTGTGAAGTCACCGAATGGAGGTGTGTTAACTCAGAATGGAGGTGTGTGAAGTCACAGAATGACGGTTTGCGAAGTCACAGAATGGGGTTGCGGGAAGTCATAAAATGGATGTTTCTGAATTAAGAATGAAGGTGGGTGAAGTCATAGAATGGAGGTGTGTGAAGACGAAATTGTGGTGTGTGAACTCATAGAATGGATGTGTGTGAACTCATCGAATGGAGGTGTGTGAAGTCGTGGAATGGAGGTGTCTGAAGTCACAGAATGGAGGTGTGTGAAGTCACAGAATGGAGGTGTGTGAAGTCAAAATGGTGGTGTGTGAAGTCAAAGAATGGAGGTGTGTGAAGTCACAGAATGGAGGTGTGTGAAGTCAAACAATAGTGATGTGTGAAGTCACAGAATGGAGGTGTGTGAAGTCACGGAATGGAGGTGTGTGAAGTCACAGAATGGAGGTATGTGAAGTCAAAATGGTGGTGTGTGAAGTCAAAGAATGGAGGTGTGTGAAGTCACAGAATGGAGGTGTGTGAAGTCAAAATGGTGGTGTGTGAAGGCACAAATGGAGGTGTGTGAAGTCACAGAATGTAGGTGTGTGACGTCACAATGGAAGTGTGTGAAGTCATAGAATGGAGGTGTGTGAAGTCACAGAATGGAGGTGTGTCAACTCAGAATTTAGGTGTGTGAAGTCACAGAATGGAGGTGTGTGAACTCATAGAATGGATGTGTGTGAAGTCACAGAATTCAGGTTTGTGAAGTCAGAATGGAGGTGTGTAGTCATAGATTTGAGGAGGGTGAAGTCATAAAAAGGAGGTGTGGGAAATCATAGAATGGAGGAGTGTGAAGTCATAGAGTGCAGGTGAGTGAAGTCTCAGATTCGATGTCTATGAAGTCATAGAATGGAGGTGTGTGATGTAAAAATGGAGGGTGCGAAGTCATAGAATAGAGGTGTGTGAAGTCAGAATTGAGGTGTGCGAAGTCATAGATGGAGTTGTGTGAAGTCATAGTATGGAGGTGTGTGAAATCATAGAATGGAGTTTTGTGAAGTCACAGAATGGAGCTGTGTGAATTCAGAATGGAGGTGTGTGAACTCAAATAATGGAGGTGTGTGACGTCACAATGGAAGTGTGTGAAGTCATAGAATGGAGGTGTCTGAAGTCACAGAACTGCGGTGTGTGAAGTCATAAAATGGAGTTTTGTGAAGTCATAGAATGGAGCTGTGTGAAGTCAGAATGGAGGTGTGTGAAGTCACAGAATGGAGGTGTGTCAACTCAGAAATTAGGTGTGTGAAGTCAAGAATGGAGGTGTGCGAATTCATAGAAGGGAGGTGTGTGAAGTCACAGAATGGAGGTGTGTGAAGTCAGAATGGAGCTGTGTGAAGACATAGAATTGAGGTGTGTGAAGTCAAAGAATGGAGGTGTGTGAATTCATAGAAGGGAGGTGTGTGAAGTCACAGAATGGAGGTGTGTGAAGTCAGAATGGAGCTGTGTGAAGTCATAGAATGGAGGTGTGTGAACTCATAGAATGGAGGTGTGTGAAGTCACAATGTAGGTGTGTGAAGTCAAAGAATGGAGGTATATGAAGTCATAGAATGGAGGTGTGTGAAGTCACAGAATGGAGGTGTGTGAAGTCAGAATGGAGCTGTGTGAAGACATAGAATGGAGGTGTGTGAACTCATAGAATGGAGGTGTGTGAAGTCACAGAATGGAGGTGTGTGAAGTCATATTGGAGTTGTGTGAAGTCATATAATGGAGGTGTGTCAACTCAGAAAGGAGGTGTGTGAAGTCATAGAATGGAGGTGTGTGAAGTCATAGAATGGAGTTGTGTGAAATCATAGAATGGAGTTGTGTGAATTCGCAGAATTTAGGTTTGTGAAGTCAGAATGGAGGTGTGTGAGGTCAGAATGGAGGTGAGTGAAGTCATATAATGGAGGTGTGTGAACTCATAGAATGGAGGTGTGTGATGTCACAATGTAGGTGTGTGAAGTCATAGAATGGAGGTGTGTGAAGTCATAGAATGGAAGTGTGTGAAGTCACAGAATTGAGGTGTGTGAAGTCATAGAATGGAGGTGTGTGAAGTCACAGAATGGAGGTGTGTCAACTCAGAAATTAGGTGTGTGAAGTCAAGAATGGAGGTGTGCGAATTCATAGAAGGGAGGTGTGTGAAGTCACAGAATGGAGGTGTGTGAAGTCAGAATGGAGCTGTGTGAAGTCACAGAATTGAGGTGTGTGAAGTCAAAGAATGGAGGTGTGTGAAGTCAAAGAATGGAGGTTTGTGAAGTCATAGTATGGAGGTGTGAGAAGTCATAGAATGTATGTGAAGTAAGAATGAAGGTGTGTGAAGTCACAGAATTGAGGTGTGTGACGTCACAGAATGGAGGTGTGTGAAGTCATAGAATGGAGGTGTGTGAAGTCAGAATGGAGGTGTGTGAAGTCACCGAATGGAGGTGTGTGAACTCAGAATGGAGGTGTGTGAAGTCACAGAATGACGGTTTGCGAAGTCACAGAATGGAGTTGCGGGAAGTCATAAAATGGATGTTTCTGAATTAAGAATGAAGGTGGGTGAAGTCATAGAATGGAGGTGTGTGAAGACAAAATTGTGGTGTGTGAAATCATAGAATGGATGTGTGTGAACTCATCGAATGGAGGTGTGTGAAGTCGTGGAATGGAGGTGTGTGAAGTCACAGAATGGAGGTGTGTGAAGTCAAAGAATGGAGGTGTGTGAAGTCAAAATGGTGGTGTGTGAAGTCAAACAATGGAGGTGTGTGAAGTCACAGAATGGAGGTGTGTGAAGTCAAACAATACTGGTGTGTGAAGTCACAGAATGGAGGTGTGTGAAGTCACAGAATGGAGGTGTGTGAAGTCACAGAATGGAGGTGTGTGATGTCAAAATGGTGGTGTGTGAAGTCAAAGAATGGAGGTGTGTGAAGTCACAGAATGGAGGTGTGTGAAGTCAAAATGGTGGTGTGTGAAGGCACAAATGGAGGTGTGTGAAGTCACAGAATGTAGGTGTGTGACGTCACAATGGAAGTGTGTGAAGTCATAGAATGGAGGTGTGTGAAGTCACAGAATGGCGGTGTGTGAAGTCATAGAATGGAGTTTTGTGAAGTCATAGAATGGAGCTGTGTGAAGTCAGAATGGAGGTGTGTGAAGTCACAGAATGGAGGTGTGTCAACTCAGAATTTAGGTGTGTGAAGTCAAAGAATGGAGGTGTGCGAATTCATAGAAGGGAGGTGTGTGAAGTCATAGAATGGAGGTGTGTGAAGTCAAAATGGAGGTGTGTGAAGTCACAGAATGCAGGTGTGTGAAGTCAGAATGGAGGTGTGTAGTCTTAGATTGGAGGTGGGTGAAGTCATAAAAAGGAGGTGTGGGAAATCATAGAATGGAGGAGTGTGAAGTCATAGAGTGCAGGTGAGTGAAGTCAAGAGATTCGAGGTCTGTGAAGTCATAGAATGGAGGTGTGTGATGTAAAAATGGAGTGTGCGAAGTCATAGAATAGAGGTGTGTGAAGTCAGAATTGAGGTGTGCGAAGTCATAGATGGAGTTGTGTGAAGTCATAGTATGGAGGTGTGTGAAATCATAGAATGGAGTTTTGTGAAGTCACAGAATGGAGCTGTGTGAATTCAGAATGGAGGTGTGTGAACTCAAAGAATGGAGGTGTGTGACGTCACAATGGAAGTGTGTGAAGTCATAGAATGGAGGTGTGTGAAGTCACAGAACGGCGGTGTGTGAAGTCATAGAATGGAGTTTTGTGAAGTCATAGAATGGAGCTGTGTGAAGTAAGAATGGAGGTGTGTGAAGTCACAGAATGGAGGTATGTCAACTCAGAATTTAGGTGTGTGAAGTCAAAGAATGGAGGTGTGTGCAGTCAGAATGGAGGTGTGTGAAGTCATAGAATGGAGGTGTGTGAATTCACAATGCATTTGTGTGAACTCATAGAATGGAGGTCTGTGAAGTCACAATGTAGGTGTGTGAAGTCACAGAATGGAGGTGTGTGAAGTCATAGAATGGAGGTGTGTGAAGTCACAGAATGGAGGTGGGTGAAGTCATATATTGGAGGTTTGTGAAGTCATAGAATGGAGTTGTGTGAAGTAATAGAATGGAGGTGTGTCAAGTCACAGATTGAAGGTGTGTGAAGTTATAGAATGGAGGTGTGTGAAGTCACAGAATGGAGGTGTGCAAAATCATAGAATGGACGTTTGTGAAGTCATAGAATGGAGGTGTGTGAAGTCATAGAATGGAGGTGTGTGAAGTCACAGAAGGGAGTGGTGTGAAATCATAGAATGGAGGTGTGTGGAGTCACAGAATGGAGGTGTGTGAAGTCATAGAATGGAGGTGTGTGAAGTCAGAGACTGGAGGTGTGTGAAATCATAGAATGGAGGTGTGTGAAGTCACAGAATGGAGGTGTGTGAAGTCATAGAATGGAGGTGTGTGAACTCATAGAATGGAGGTGTGTGAAGTCACAGAATGGAGGTGTGTGAAGTTATAGAATGGAGGTGTGTGAGGTCACAGAATGGAGGTGTGTAAAATCATAGAATGGACGTTTGTGAAGTCATAGAATGGAGGTGTGTGAAGTCATAGAATGGAGGGGTGTGAAGTCACAGATTGGAGGTGTGTGAATCCAGAATGGAGGTTTGTGAAGTCACAAATGGAGGTGTGAATTCAGAATTTAGCTGTGTGAAGTCATAGAATGGAGGTGTATGAAGTCAGAATGGAGGTGTGTGAACTCATAGAATGGAGGTGTGTGAAGTCACAATGGAGGTGTGTAAAGTCATAGAATGGAGGTGTGTGAAGTCAGATTGGAGGTGTTGAAATCACAGAATGGAGGTGTGTCAACTCAAAAATGAGGTGTGTGAAGTCATAGAATCTAGGTGTGTGAAGTCATAGAATGGAAGTGTGTGAAATCATAGAATGGAGGTGTGTGAAGGCACAGAACTGAGGCGTGTGAAGTCAAAATGAAGGTGTGTGAAGTCGGAATGTTGCTGGGTGAAGTCATAGAATGAAGGTGTGTGAAGTCACAATGCAGGTGTGTGAACTCATAGAATGGAGGTGTGTGAAGTCACAATATAGGTGTGTTAAGTTATAGAATGGAGGTGTGTGAAGTCATAGAATGGAGGTGTGTGAAGTCACAGAATGGAGGTGTGTGAAGTCAGAATAGATGTGTGCGAAGTCATAGAATGGAGGTGTGTGAAGTCACAATGCAGGTGTGCGAAATCATAGAATGGAGGTGTGTGAGGTCATAGAATGGAGGTGTGTTTAGTCACAGAATGGAGGTGTGAAGTCATAGAATGGAGGTGTGTGAAGTCACAGAATGGAGGTGTGTGAAGTCATAGAATGGAGGTGTGTGAAGTCATAGAATTTAGGTGTGTGAAGGCATAGAATGGAGGTGTGTGAAGTCTGAGAATGTAGGTGTGTGAAATCACAAAATGGAGTTGTGTGAACTCAGAATCGAGGTGCGTGAAGTCACAGAATGGATTTGTGTGAAGTCATAGTATGGAGGTGTGTGAAGTCACACAATGGGGGTGTGTGAAGTCATAGAATGGAGGTGTGTGAAGTCGTAGAATGGAGGTGTGTGAAGTCACAGAATGGAGGTGTGTGAAGTCAGAATAGATGTGTGCGAAGTCATAGAATGGAGCTGTGTGAAGTCAGAATGGAGCTGTGTGAAGTCATAGAATGGAGGTGAGTGAAGTCAGAATGGCGGTGTGTGAACTCATAGAATGATGGTGTGTGAAGTCACAATGGAGGTGTGTGAAGTCATAGAATGGAGGTTTTTGAAGTCACAGAATGGAGGTTTGTGAAGTCATAGAATCGAGGTGTGTGAAGTCAGATTGGAGGTGTGTGAAGTCATAGAATGGAGGTGTGTCAATTCAGAAAGGAGGTGTGTGAAGTCATAGAATGGAGGTGTGTGAAGTCCTAGAATGGAGGTGTGTGAAATCAAAGAATGGAGGTGTGTGCAGTCAGAATGGAGGTGTGTGAAGTCATAGAATGGAGGTGTGTGAATTCACAATGCATTTGTGTGAACTCATAGAATGGAGGTCTGTGAAGTCACAATGTAGGTGTGTGAAGTCACAGAATGGAGGTGTGTGAAGTCATAGAATGGAGGTGTGTGAAGTCACAGAATGGAGGTGTGTGAAGTCATAGAATGGAGGTGTGTGAAGTCACAGAATGGAGGTGTGTGAAGTGATAGAATGGAGTTGTGTGAAGTAATAGAATGGAGGTGTGTCAAGTCACAGATTGAAGGTGTGTGAAGTTATAGAATGGAGGTGTGTGAAGTCACAGAATGGAGGTGTGCAAAATCATAGAATGGACGTTTGTGAAGTCATTGAATGGAGGTGTGTGAAGTCACAGAAGGGAGTGGTGTGAAATCATAGAATGGAGGTGTGTGAAGTCACAGAATGGAGGTGTGTGAAGTCATAGAATGGAGGTGTGTGAAGTCAGAGACTGGAGGTGTGTGAAATCATAGAATGGAGGTGTGTGAAGTCACAGAATGGAGGTGTGTGAAGTCATAGAATGGAGGTGTGTGAAGTCATAGAATGGAGGTGTGTGAAGTCACAGAATGGAGGTGTGTGAAGTTATAGAATGGAGGTGTGTGAGGTCACAGAATGGAGGTGTGTAAAATCATAGAATGGACGTTTGTGAAGTCATAGAATGGAGGTGTGTGAAGTCATAGAATGGAGGTGTGTGAAGTCACAGATTGGAGGTATGTGAAACCAGAATGGAGGTTTGTGAAGTCACAAATGGAGGTGTGAAGTCAGAATTTAGCTGTGTGAAGTCATAGAATGCAGGTGTATGAAGTCAGAATGGAGGTGTGTGAACTCATAGAATGGAGGTGTGTGAAGTCACAATGGAGGTGTGTAAAGTCATAGAATGGAGGTGTGTGAAGTCAGATTGGAGGTGTTGAAATCACAGAATGGAGGTGTGTCAACTCAAAAATGAGGTGTGTGAAGTCATAGAATCTAGGTGTGTGAAGTCATAGAATGGAAGTGTGTGAAATCATAGAATGGAGGTGTGTGAAGGCACAGAACTGAGGCGTGTGAAGTCAAAATGGAGGTGTGTGAAGTCGGAATGTTGCTGGGTGAAGTCATAGAATGAAGGTGTGTGAAGTCACAATGCAGGTGTGTGAACTCATAGAATGGAGGTGTGTGAAGTCACAATATAGGTGTGTTAAGTTATAGAATGGAGGTGTGTGAAGTCATAGAATGGAGGTGTGTGAAGTCACAGAATGGAGGTGTGTGAAGTCAGAATAGATGTGTGCGAAGTCATGGAATGGAGCTGTGTGAAGTCATAGAATGGAGGTGAGTGAAGTCAGAATGGCGGTGTGTGAACTCATAGAATGATGGTGTGTGAAGTCACAATGGAGGTGTGTGAAGTCATAGAATGGAGGTTTTTCAAGTCACAGAATGGAGGTGTGTGAAGTCATAGAATGGAGGTGTTTGAAGTGATATTTGAGGTGTGTGAAGTCATAGAATGGAGGTGTGTCAACTCAGAAAGGAGGTGTGTGAAGTCATAGAATGGAGGTGTGTGAAGTCATAGAATGGAGCGGTGTGAAATCATAGAATGGAGTTGTGTGAAGTCACAGAATTGAGGTGTGTGAAGTCAGAATGGAGGTGTGTGAAGTCAGAATGGAGGTGTGTGAAGTCATAGAATGGAGGTGTGTGAATTCACAATGCATTTGTGTGAACTCATAGAATGGAGGTCTGTGAAGTCACAATGTAGGTGTGCGAAGTCACGGAATGGAGGTGTGTGAAGTCATAGAATGGAGGTGTGTGAAGTCACAGAATGGAGGTGTGTGAAGTCATATATTGGAGGTTTGTGAAGTCATAAAATGGAGTTCTGTGAAGTAATAGAATGGAGGTGTGTAAAGTCACAGATTGAAGGTGTGTGAAGTCACAGAATGGGGGTGTGTGAACTCATAGAATGGATGTTTCTGAAGTTAAATGAAGGTGTGTGAAGTCATAGAATGGAGGTGTGTGAAGTCACAATGCATGTGTGTGAACTCATAGAATGGAGGTGTGAAGTCACAATGTAGGTGTGTTAAGTTATAGAATGGAGGTGTGTGAGGTCATAGAATTGAGGTGTGTGAAGTCACAGAATGGAGGTGTGTGAAATCATAGAATGGAGGTGTGTGAAGTCACAGAATGGAGGTGTGTAAAGTCATAGAATGGAGGTGTGGGAAGTCATAGAATGGAGGTGTGTGAAGTCACAGAATGGAGGTGTGTGAAGTTATAGAATGGAGGTTTGTGAAGTCACAGAATGGAGGTGTGTAAAATCATAGAATGGACGTGTGTGAAGTCATAGAATGGAGGTGTGTGAAGTCATAGAATGGAGGTGTGTGAAGTCACAGAATGGAGGGGTGTGAAGTCACAGATTGGAGGTGTGTGAAGTCAAAATGGTGGTGTGTGAAGTCAAAGAATGGAGGTGTGTGAAGTCACAGAATGGAGGTGTGTGAAGTCAAACAATACTGGTGTGTGAAGTCACAGAATGGAAGTGTGTGAAGTCACAGAATGGAGGTGTGTGAAGTCACAGAATGGAGGTGTGTGATGTCAAAATGGTGGTGTGTGAAGTCAAAGAATGGAGGTGTGTGAAGTCACAGAATGGAGGTGTGTGAAGTCAAAATGGTGGTGTGTGAAGGCACAAATGGAGGTGTGTGAAGTCACAGAATGTAGGTGTGTGACGTCACAATGGAAGTGTGTGTGTAGTCATAGAATGGAGGTGTGTGAAGTCACAGAATGGCGGTGTGTGAAGTCATAGAATGGAGTTTTGTGAAGTCATAGAATGGAGCTGTGTGAAGTCAGAATGGAGGTGTGTGAAGTCACAGAATGGAGGTGTGTCAACTCAGAATTTAGGTGTGTGAAGTCAAAGAATGGAGGTGTGCGAATTCATAGAAGGGAGGTGTGTGAAGTCATAGAATGGAGGTGTGTGAAGTCAAAATGGAGGTGTGTGAAGTCACAGAATGCAGGTGTGTGAAGTCAGAATGGAGGTGTGTAGTCTTAGATTGGAGGTGGGTGAAGTCATAAAAAGGAGGTGTGGGAAATCATAGAATGGAGGAGTGTGAAGTCATAGAGTGCAGGTGAGTGAAGTCAAGAGATTCGAGGTCTGTGAAGTCATAGAATGGAGGTGTGTGATGTAAAAATGGAGTGTGCGAAGTCATAGAATAGAGGTGTGTGAAGTCAGAATTGAGGTGTGCGAAGTCATAGATGGAGTTGTGTGAAGTCATAGTATGGAGGTGTGTGAAATCATAGAATGGAGTTTTGTGAAGTCACAGAATGGAGCTGTGTGAATTCAGAATGGAGGTGTGTGAACTCAAAGAATGGAGGTGTGTGACGTCACAATGGAAGTGTGTGAAGTCATAGAATGGAGGTGTGTGAAGTCACAGAACGGCGGTGTGTGAAGTCATAGAATGGAGTTTTGTGAAGTCATAGAATGGAGCTGTGTGAAGTCAGAATGGAGGTGTGTGAAGTCACAGAATGGAGGTATGTCAACTCAGAATTTAGGTGTGTGAAGTCAAAGAATGGAGGTGTGTGCAGTCAGAATGGAGGTGTGTGAAGTCATAGAATGGAGGTGTGTGAATTCACAATGCATTTGTGTGAACTCATAGAATGGAGGTCTGTGAAGTCACAATGTAGGTGTGTGAAGTCACAGAATGGAGGTGTGTGAAGTCATAGAATGGAGGTGTGTGAAGTCACAGAATGGAGGTGGGTGAAGTCATATATTGGAGGTTTGTGAAGTCATAGAATGGAGTTGTGTGAAGTAATAGAATGGAGGTGTGTCAAGTCACAGATTGAAGGTGTGTGAAGTTATAGAATGGAGGTGTGTGAAGTCACAGAATGGAGGTGTGCAAAATCATAGAATGGACGTTTGTGAAGTCATAGAATGGAGGTGTGTGAAGTCATAGAATGGAGGTGTGTGAAGTCACAGAAGGGAGGGGTGTGAAATCATAGAATGGAGGTGTGTGGAGTCACAGAATGGAGGTGTGTGAAGTCATAGAATGGAGGTGTGTGAAGTCAGAGACTGGAGGTGTGTGAAATCATAGAATGGAGGTGTGTGAAGTCACAGAATGGAGGTGTGTGAAGTCATAGAATGGAGGTGTGTGAAGTCATAGAATGGAGGTGTGTGAAGTCACAGAATGGAGGTGTGTGAAGTCATATAATGGAGGTGTGTGAAGTCACAGAATGGAGGTGTGTGAAGTCAGAATGGAGTTGTGTGAAGTCATAGAATGGAGGTGTGTGAAGTCAGAATGGAGGGGTGTGAAGTCACAGATTGGAGGTGTGTGAACCCAGAATGGAGGTTTGTGAAGTCACAAATGGAGGTGTGAAGTCAGAATTTAGCTGTGTGAAGTCATAGAATGGAGGTGTATGAAGTCAGAATGGAGGTGTGTGAACTCATAGAATGGAGGTGTGTGAAGTCACAATGGAGGTGTGTAAAGTCATAGAATGGAGGTGTGTGAAGTCAGATTGGAGGTGTTGAAATCACAGAATGGAGGTGTGTCAACTCAAAAATGAGGTGTGTGAAGTCATAGAATCTAGGTGTGTGAAGTCATAGAATGGAAGTGTGTGAAATCATAGAATGGAGGTGTGTGAAGGCACAGAACTGAGGCGTGTGAAGTCAAAATGAAGGTGTGTGAAGTCGGAATGTTGCTGGGTGAAGTCATAGAATGAAGGTGTGTGAAGTCACAATGCAGGTGTGTGAACTCATAGAATGGAGGTGTGTGAAGTCACAATATAGGTGTGTTAAGTTATAGAATGGAGGTGTGTGAAGTCATAGAATGGAGGTGTGTGAAGTCACAGAATGGAGGTGTGTGAAGTCAGAATAGATGTGTGCGAAGTCATAGAATGGAGGTGTGTGAAGTCACAATGCAGGTGTGCGAAATCATAGAATGGAGGTGTGTGAGGTCATAGAATGGAGGTGTGTTTAGTCACAGAATGGAGGTGTGAAGTCATAGAATGGAGGTGTGTGAAGTCACAGAATGGAGGTGTGTGAAGTCATAGAATGGAGGTGTGTGAAGTCATAGAATTTAGGTGTGTGAAGGCATAGAATGGAGGTGTGTGAAGTCTGAGAATGTAGGTGTGTGAAATCACAAAATGGAGTTGTGTGAACTCAGAATCGAGGTGCGTGAAGTCACAGAATGGATTTGTGTGAAGTCATAGAATGGAGGTGTGTGAAGTCACACAATGGGGGTGTGTGAAATCATAGAATGGAGGTGTGTGAAGTCGTAGAATGGAGGTGTGTGAAGTCACAGAATGGAGGTGTGTGAAGTCAGAATAGATGTGTGCGAAGTCATAGAATGGAGCTGTGTGAAGTCAGAATGGAGCTGTGTGAAGTCATAGAATGGAGGTGAGTGAAGTCAGAATGGCGGTGTGTGAACTCATAGAATGATGGTGTGTGAAATCACAATGGAGGTGTGTGAAGTCATAGAATGGAGGTTTTTGAAGTCACAGAATGGAGGTGTGTGAAGTCATAGAATCGAGGTGTGTGAAGTCAGATTGGAGGTGTGTGAAATCATAGAATGGAGGTGTGTCAACTCAGAAAGGAGGTGTGTGAAGTCATAGAATGGAGGTGTGTGAAGTCCTAGAATGGAGGTGTGTGAAATCAAAGAATAGAGGTGTGTGCAGTCAGAATGGAGGTGTGTGAAGTCATAGAATGGAGGTGTGTGAATTCACAATGCATTTGTGTGAACTCATAGAATGGAGGTCTGTGAAGTCACAATGTAGGTGTGTGAAGTCACAGAATGGAGGTGTGTGAAGTCATAGAATGGAGGTGTGTGAAGTCACAGAATGGAGGTGTGTGAAGTCATAGAATGGAGGTGTGTGAAGTCACAGAATGGAGGTGTGTGAAGTCATAGAATGGAGTTGTGTGAAGTAATAGAATGGAGGTGTGTCAAGTCACAGATTGAAGGTGTGTGAAGTTATAGAATGGAGGTGTGTGAAGTCACAGAATGGAGGTGTGCAAAATCATAGAATGGACGTTTGTGAAGTCATTGAATGGAGGTGTGTGAAGTCATAGAATGGAGGTGTGTGAAGTCACAGAAGGGAGTGGTGTGAAATCATAGAATGGAGGTGTGTGAAGTCACAGAATGGAGGTGTGTGAAGTCATAGAATGGAGGTGTGTGAAGTCAGAGACTGGAGGTGTGTGAAATCATAGAATGGAGGTGTGTGAAGTCACAGAATGGAGGTGTGTGAAGTCATAGAATGGAGGTGTGTGAAGTCATAGAATGGAGGTGTGTGAAGTCACAGAATGGAGGTGTGTGAAGTTATAGAATGGAGGTGTGTGAGGTCACAGAATGGAGGTGTGTAAAATCATAGAATGGACGTTTGTGAAGTCATAGAATGGAGGTGTGTGAAGTCATAGAATGGAGGTGTGTGAAGTCACAGAATGGAGGGGTGTGAAGTCACAGATTGGAGGTGTGTGAACCCAGAATGGAGGTTTGTGAAGTCACAAATGGAGGTGTGAAGTCAGAATTTAGCTGTGTGAAGTCATAGAATGGAGGTGTATGAAGTCAGAATGGAGGTGTGTGAACTCATAGAATGGAGGTGTGTGAAGTCACAATGGAGGTGTGTAAAGTCATAGAATGGAGGTGTGTGAAGTCAGATTGGAGGTGTTGAAATCACAGAATGGAGGTGTGTCAACTCAAAAATGAGGTGTGTGAAGTCATAGAATCTAGGTGTGTGAAGTCATAGAATGGAAGTGTGTGAAATCATAGAATGGAGGTGTGTGAAGGCACAGAACTGAGGCGTGTGAAGTCAAAATGGAGGTGTGTGAAGTCGGAATGTTGCTGGGTGAAGTCATAGAATGAAGGTGTGTGAAGTCACAATGCAGGTGTGTGAACTCATAGAATGGAGGTGTGTGAAGTCACAATATAGGTGTGTTAAGTTATAGAATGGAGGTGTGTGAAGTCATAGAATGGAGGTGTGTGAAGTCAGAATAGATGTGTGCGAAGTCATAGAATGGAGCTGTGTGAAGTCAGAATGGAGCTGTGTGAAGTCATAGAATGGAGGTGAGTGAACTCAGAATGGCGGTGTGTGAACTCATAGAATGATGGTGTGTGAAGTCACAATGGAGGTGTGTGAAGTCATAGAATGGAGGTGTGTGAAGTCGTAGAATGGAGGTGTGTGAAGTCACAGAATGGAGGTGTGTGAAGTCAGAATAGATGTGTGCGAAGTCATAGAATGGAGCTGTGTGAAGTCAGAATGGAGCTGTGTGAAGTCATAGAATGGAGGTGAGTGAAGTCAGAATGGCGGTGTGTGAACTCATAGAATGATGGTGTGTGAAGTCACAATGGAGGTGTGTGAAGTCATAGAATGGAGGTTTTTGAAGTCACAGAATGGAGGTGTGTGAAGTCAGATTGGAGGTGTGTGAAATCATAGAATGGAGGTGTGTCAACTCAGAAAGGAGGTGTGTGAAATCATAGAATCTAGGTGTGTGAAGTCATAGAATGGAAGTGTGTGAAATCATAGAATGGAGGTGTGTGAAGGCACAGAACTGAGGCGTGTGAAGTCAAAATGGAGGTGTGTGAAGTCGGAATGTTGCTGGGTGAAGTCATAGAATGAAGGTGTGTGAAGTCACAATGCAGGTGTGTGAACTCATAGAATGGAGGTGTGTGAAGTCACAATATAGGTGTGTTAAGTTATAGAATGGAGGTGTGTGAAGTCATAGAATGGAGGTGTGTGAAGTCACAGAATGGAGGTGTGTGAAGTCAGAATAGATGTGTGCGAAGTCATAGAATGGTGCTGTGTGAAGTCATAGAATGGAGGTGAGTGAAGTCAGAATGGCGGTGTGTGAACTCATAGAATTATGGTGTGTGAAGTCACAATGGAGGTGTGTGAAGTCATAGAATGGAGGTTTTTCAAGTCACAGAATGGAGGTGTGTGAAGTCATAGAATGGAGGTGTTTGAAGTGAGATTTGAGGTGTGTGAAGTCATAGAATGGAGGTGTGTCAACTCAGAAAGGAGGTGTGTGAAGTCATAGAATGGAGGTGTGTGAAGTCATAGAATGGAGCGGTGTGAAATCATAGAATGGAGTTGTGTGAAGTCACAGAATTGAGGTGTGTGAAGTCAGAATGGAGGTGTGTGAAGTCAGAATGGAGGTGTGTGAAGTCATAGAATGGAGGTGTGTGAATTCACAATGCATTTGTGTGAACTCATAGAATGGAGGTCTGTGAAGTCACAATGTAGGTGTGTGAAGTCACAGAATGGAGGTGTGTGAAGTCATAGAATGGAGGTGTGTGAAGTCACAGAATGGAGGTGTGTGAAGTCATATATTGGAGGTTTGTGAAGTCATAAAATGGAGGTGTGTGAAGTCACAGAATGGAGGTGTGTGAAGTCATAGAATGGAGGTGTGTGAGGTCACAGAATGGAGGTGTGTGAAGTCATATAATGGAGGTGTGTGAAGTCACAGAATGGAGGTGTGTGAAGTCAGAATGGAGTTGTGTGAAGTCATAGAATGGAGGTGTGTGAAGTCAGCATGGAGGTGTGTGAAGTCATAGAATGGAGGTGTGTGAAGACAGAATGGAGGTGTGTGAACTCATAGAATGGAGGTGTGTGAAGTCACAATGGTGGTGTGTGAAGTCATAGAATGGAGGTGTGTGAAGTCAGAATGGAGGTGTGTGAACTCATAGAATGGAGGTGTGTGAACTCAGAATGGAGGTGTGTGAAGTCACAGAATGGAGGTGTGTGAAGTCATAGAATGGAGGTGTGTGAAGTCATAGAATGGAGGTGTGTGAAGTCATAGAATGGATGTTTGTTAAGTAAGAATGAAGGTGTGTTAAGTCACAGAATGGAGGTGTGTGAAGTCATAGAATGGAGGTGTGTGAAGTCATAGAATGGATGTGTGTGAAGTCATAATGGAGGTGTGTGAAGTCACAGAATTGAGGTGTGTGAAGTCACATAATGGAGGTGTGTGATGTCATAGAATGGAGGTTTGTGAAGTCATAGAACGGAGGTGTGTGAAGTCATAGAATGGATGTTTGTTAAGTAAGAATGAAGGTGTGTTAAGTCATAGAATGGAGGTGTGTGAAGGCACAGAATGGAGGAGAGTGAAGTCATAGAATGGAGCTGTGTGAAGTCAGAATGGAGGTGTGTGAAGTCACAGAATGGAGGTGTGCAAACTCAGAATGGAGGTGTGGGAAGTCACAGAATGGAGGTGTGTTAAGTCACAGAACCTAGGTGTTTGAACTCAGAATCGAGGTGTGTGAAGTCACAGAATGGAGGTGTGTGAAGTCATAGAATGGAGGTGTGTGAAATCATAGAATGGAGGTGTGGGAAGTCAGAGAATGGAGCTGTGCGAAGTCAGAATGGAAGTGTGCGAAGTCACAGAATGGAGGTGTGTGAAGTCATTTTATGGAGCTCTGTGAAGTCAGAATGGCGGTGTGTGAAGTCACAGAATGGAGGTGTGTGAACTCAGAATGGAGGTGTGTGAAGTCACAGAATGTAGGTGTGTGAAGTCATAGAATGGAGGTGTGTGAAGTCATAGAATGGAGGTGTGTGAAGTCATAATGGAGGCGTGTGAAGTCACAGAATTCAGGTGTGTGAAGTCACAGAATGGAGGTGTGTGAAGTCATAGAATGGAGGTGTGTGAAGTCAGAACGGAGGTGTGTGAACTCAGATTGGAGGTGTGGGAAGTCACAATGGAGGTGTGTAAAGTTATAGAATGGAGGTGTGTGAAGTCACAGAATGGAGGGGTGTGAAGTCAAAGACTGGAGGGATGTGAAGTCATAGTATGGAGGTGTGTGAACTCATAGAATGGAGGTGTGTGAAGTCATAGAATGGAGGTGTGTGAAGTCACAGAATGAAGGTGCGTTAAGTCACAGAATGGAGGTTTGTGAACTCAGAATGGAGGTGTGTGAAGTCACAAAATGGAGGTGTGGGAAGTCATAGAATGGAGTTGTGTGAAGTCACAGACTGGAGGTGTGTGAATTAATAGAATGTAGGTGTGAGAAATCATAGAATGGTGGTGTGTGAAGTCACAGAATGGAGGTGGGTGAAGTCACAGAATGGAGGTGTGTGAAGACACAGAATGGAGGTGTGTGAACTCACAATGGAGGTGTGTGAAGTCAAAGAATGGAGCTGTGTGAACTCATAGAATGGAATTGTGTGAAGTCATAGAATGGAGATGTGTGAAGTGAGAAGTGAGGTGTGTGAAGTCACGGAATTTAGGTGTGTGAACTCAGAATGTAGGTGTGTGAAGTCACAGACTGGAGGTTTGTGAAGTCATAGAATGGAGGTGTGTGAAGTCATAGAATGGATGTTTCTGAAGTAGAATGAAGGTGTGTGAACTCATAAAATGGAGATGTGTGAAATCATGGAATGGAGGTGTGTGAAGTCCAAGAATATAGGTTGTGAAGTCAAACAATGGTGGTGTGTGAAGTCACAGAATGCAGGTGTGATAAGTCAAAGAATGGAAGTGTGTGAAGTCAAAATGGAGGTGTGTGAAGTCACAGAATGGAGGTGTGTGAAGTCACAGAATGAAGGTGTTTGAAGTCAAAATTGTGGTGTGTGAAGTCACAAATGGAGGTGTCTGAAGTCAGAATGCAGCTGTGTGAAGCCATAGAATGGAGGTGGGTGAAGTCAGAATGGAGGTGTGTCAACTCATAGAATGGAGTGTGTAAAGTCACAATGGGGGTGTGTGAAGTCATAGAATGGGGGTGTGTGAAGTCAAATTGGAGGTGTGTGAAATCACAGAATGGAGGTGTGTCAACTCAGAAATGGGGTGTGTGAAGTCATAGAATGGAGGTGTGTGAATTCATAGAATGGAAGAGTGTGAAATCATAGAATGGAGGTGTGTGAAGTCAAAGAATTGAGGTTTGTGAAGTCAGAATGGAGGTGTGTGAAGTCAGGATGGAGGTGAGTGAAGTCACAGAATGGAGGTGTGGGAACTCAGAATGGAGGTGTGTGGTCACAGAACGGAGGTTTGTAAAATCATAGAATGGAGGCGCCTGAAGTCATAGAATGGATGTTTCTGAAGTGAGAACGAAGGTGTATGAAGTCAAAGAATGGAGGTGTGTGAAGTCAAAATGGAGGTGTGTGAATCATAGAAAGGAGGTGTGTGAACTCATAGAATGGAGGTGTGTGCAGTCATAGAATGGAGGTGTGTGAATTCACAATGCATTTGTGTGAACTCATAGAATGGAGGTCTGTGAAGTCACAATGTAGGTGTGTGAAGTCACAGAATGGAGGTGTGTGAAGTCATAGAATGGAGGTGTGTGAAGTCACAGAATGGAGGTGGGTGAAGTCATATATTGGAGGTTTGTGAAGTCATAGAATGGAGTTGTGTGAAGTAATAGAATGGAGGTGTGTCAAGTCACAGATTGAATGTGTGTGAAGTTATAGAATGGAGGTGTGTGAAGTCACAGAATGGAGGTGTGCAAAATCATAGAATGGACGTTTGTGAAGTCATAGAATGGAGGTGTGTGAAGTCATAGAATGGAGGTGTGTGAAGTCACAGAAGGGAGGGGTGTGAAATCATAGAATGGAGGTGTGTGGAGTCACAGAATGGAGGTGTGTGAAGTCATAGAATGGAGGAGTGTGAAGTCAGAGACTGGAGGTGTGTGAAATCATAGAATGGAGGTGTGTGAAGTCACAGAATGGAGGTGTGTGAAGTCATAGAATGGAGGTGTGTGAAGTCATAGAATGGAGGTGTGTGAAGTCACAGAATGGAGGTGTGTGAAGTTATAGAATGGAGGTGTGTGAGGTCACAGAATGGAGGTGTGTAAAATCATAGAATGGACGTTTGTGAAGTCATAGAATGGAGGTGTGTGAAGTCATAGAATGGAGGTGTGTGAAGTCACAGAATGGAGGGGTGTGAAGTCACAGATTGGAGGTGTGTGAACCCAGAATGGAGGTTTGTGAAGTCACAAATGGAGGTGTGAAGTCAGAATTTAGCTGTGTGAAGTCATAGAATGGAGGTGTATGAAGTCAGAATGGAGTTGTGTGAACTCATAGAATGGAGGTGTGTGAAGTCACAATGGAGGTGTGTAAAGTCATAGAATGGAGGTGTGTGAAGTCAGATTGGAGGTGTTGAAATCACAGAATGGAGGTGTGTCAACTCAAAAATGAGGTGTGTGAAGTCATAGAATCTAGGTGTGTGAAGTCATAGAATGGAAGTGTGTGAAATCATAGAATGGAGGTGTGTGAAGGCACAGAACTGAGGCGTGTGAAGTCAAAATGGAGGTGTGTGAAGTCGGAATGTTGCTGGGTGAAGTCATAGAATGAAGGTGTGTGAAGTCACAATGCAGGTGTGTGAACTCATAGAATGGAGGTGTGTGAAGTCACAATATAGGTGTGTTAAGTTATAGAATGGAGGTGTGTGAAGTCATAGAATGGAGGTGTGTGAAGTCACAGAGTGGAGGTGTGTGAAGTCAGAATAGATGTGTGCGAAGTCATAGAATGGAGGTGTGTGAAGTCACAATGCAGGTGTGAGAAATCATAGAATGGAGGTGTGTGAGGTCATAGAATGGAGGTGTGTTTAGTCACAGAATGGAGGTGTGAAGTCATAGAATGGAGGTGTGTGAAGTCACAGAATGGAGGTGTGTGAAGTCATAGAATGGAGGTGTGTGAAGTCATAGAATTTAGGTGTGTGAAGGCATAGAATGGAGGTGTGTGAAGTCTGAGAATGGAGGTGTGTGAAATCACAAAATGGAGTTGTGTGAACTCAGAATCGAGGTGCGTGAAGTCACAGAATGGATTTGTGTGAAGTCATAGAATGGAGGTATGTGAAGTCACACAATGGGGGTGTGTGAAGTCATAGAATGGAGGTGTGAAGTCGTAGAATGGAGGTGTGTGAAGTCACAGAATGGAGGTGTGTGAAGTCAGAATAGATGTGTGCGAAGTCATAGAATGGAGCTGTGTGAAGTCAGAATGGAGCTGTGTGAAGTCATAGAATGGAGGTGAGTGAAGTCAGAATGGCGGTGTGTGAACTCATAGAATGATGGTGTGTGAAGTCACAATGGAGGTGTGTGAAGTCATAGAATGGAGGTTTTTGAAGTCACAGAATGGAGGTGTGTGAAGTCATAGAATCGAGGTGTGTGAAGTCAGATTGGAGGTGTGTGAAGTCATAGAATGGAGGTGTGTCAACTCAGAAAGGAGGTGTGTGAAGTCATCGAATGGAGGTGTGTGAAGTCCTAGAATGGAGGTGTGTGAAATCAAAGAATGGAGGTGTGTGCAGTCAGAATGGAGGTGTGTGAAGTCATAGAATGGAGGTGTGTGAAGACAGAATGGAGGTGTGTGAACTCATAGAATGGAGGTGTGTGAAGTCACAATGGTGGTGTGTGAAGTCATAGAATGGAGGTGTGTGAAGTCAGAATGGAGGTGTGTGAACTCATAGAATGGAGGTGTGTGAACTCAGAATGGAGGTGTGTGAAGTCACAGAATGGAGGTGTGTGAAGTCATAGAATGGAGGTGTGTGAAGTCATAGAATGGAGGTGTGTGAAGTCATAGAATGGATGTTTGTTAAGTAAGAATGAAGGTGTGTTAAGTCACAGAATGGAGGTGTGTGAAGTCATAGAATGGAGGTGTGTGAAGTCATAGAATGGATGTGTGTGAAGTCATAATGGAGGTGTGTGAAGTCACAGAATTGAGGTGTGTGAAGTCACATAATGGAGGTGTGTGATGTCATAGAATGGAGGTTTGTGAAGTCATAGAACGGAGGTGTGTGAAGTCATAGAATGGATGTTTGTTAAGTAAGAATGAAGGTGTGTTAAGTCATAGAATGGAGGTGTGTGAAGGCACAGAATGGAGAAGAGTGAAGTCATAGAATGGAGCTGTGTGAAGTCAGAATGGAGGTGTGTGAAGTCACAGAATGGAGGTGTGCAAACTCAGAATGGAGGTGTGTGAAGTCACAGAATGGAGGTGTGTTAAGTCACAGAACCTAGGTGTTTGAACTCAGAATCGAGGTGTGTGAAGTCACAGAATGGAGGTGTGTGAAGTCATAGAATGGAGGTGTGTGAAATCATAGAATGGAGGTGTGGGAAGTCAGAGAATGGAGCTGTGCGAAGTCAGAATGGAAGTGTGCGAAGTCACAGAATGGAGGTGTGTGAAGTCATTTTATGGAGCTCTGTGAAGTCAGAATGGCGGTGTGTGAAGTCACAGAATGGAGGTGTGTGAACTCAGAATGGAGGTGTGTGAAGTCACAGAATGTAGGTGTGTGAAGTCATAGAATGGAGGTGTGTGAAGTCATAGAATGGAGGTGTGTGAAGTCATAATGGAGGCGTGTGAAGTCACAGAATTCAGGTGTGTGAAGTCACAGAATGGAGGTTTGTGAAGTCATAGAATGGAGGTGTGTGAAGTCAGAACGGAGGTGTGTGAACTCAGATTGGAGGTGTGGGAAGTCACAATGGAGGTGTGTGAAGTTATAGAATGGAGGTGTGTGAAGTCACAGAATGGAGGGGTGTGAAGTCAAAGACTGGAGGGGTGTGAAGTCATAGTATGGAGGTGTGTGAACTCATAGAATGGAGGTGTGTGAAGTCATAGAATGGAGGTGTGTGAAGTCACAGAATGAAGGTGCGTTAAGTCACAGAATGGAGGTTTGTGAACTCAGAATGGAGGTGTGTGAAGTCACAAAATGGAGGTGTGGGAAGTCATAGAATGGAGTTGTGTGAAGTCACAGACTGGAGGTGTGTGAATTAATAGAATGTAGGTGTGAGAAATCATAGAATGGAGGTGTGTGAAGTCACAGAATGGAGGTGGGTGAAGTCACAGAATGGAGGTGTGTGAAGAAACAGAATGGAGGTGTGTGAACTCACAATGGAGGTGTGTGAAGTCAAAGAATGGAGCTGTGTGAACTCATAGAATGGAATTGTGTGAAGTCATAGAATGGAGATGTGTGAAGTGAGAAGTGAGGTGTGTGAAGTCACGGAATTGAGGTGTGTGAACTCAGAATGGAGGTGTGTGAAGTCACAGACTGGAGGTTTGTGAAGTCATAGAATGGAGGTGTGTGAAGTCATAGAATGGATGTTTCTGAAGTAGAATGAAGGTGTGTGAACTCATAAAATGGAGATGTGTGAAATCATGGAATGGAGGTGTGTGAAGTCCAAGAATATAGGTTGTGAAGTCAAACAATGGTGGTGTGTGAAGTCACAGAATGCAGGTGTGATAAGTCAAAGAATGGAAGTGTGTGAAGTCAAAATGGAGGTGTGTGAAGTCACAGAATGGAGGTGTGTGAAGTCACAGAATGAAGGTGTTTGAAGTCAAAATTGTGGTGTGTGAAGTCACAAATGGAGGTGTCTGAAGTCAGAATGCAGCTGTGTGAAGCCATAGAATGGAGGTGGGTGAAGTCAGAATGGAGGTGTGTCAACTCATAGAATGGAGTGTGTAAAGTCACAATGGGGGTGTGTGAAGTCATAGAATGGGGGTGTGTGAAGTCAAATTGGAGGTGTGTGAAATCACAGAATGGAGGTGTGTCAACTCAGAAATGGGGTGTGTGAAGTCATAGAATGGAGGTGTGTGAATTCATAGAATGGAAGAGTGTGAAATCATAGAATGGAGGTGTGTGAAGTCAAAAATTGAGGTTTGTGAAGTCAGAATGGAGGTGTGTGAAGTCAGGATGGAGGTGAGTGAAGTCACAGAATGGAGGTGTGGGAACTCAGAATGGAGGTGTGTGGTCACAGAACGGAGGTTTGTAAAATCATTGAATGGAGGTGCCTGAAGTCATAGAATGGATGTTTCTGAAGTGAGAACGAAGGTGTATGAAGTCAAAGAATGGAGGTGTGTGAAGTCAAAATGGAGGTGTGTGAATCATAGAAAGGAGGTGTGTGAACTCATAGAATGGAGGTGTGTGAAGTCATAGAATGGAGGTGTGTGAATTCACAATGCATTTGTGTGAACTCATAGAATGGAGGTCTGTGAAGTCACAATGTAGGTGTGTGAAGTCACAGAATGGAGGTGTGTGAAGTCATAGAATGGAGGTGTGTGAAGTCACAGAATGGAGGTGGGTGAAGTCATATATTGGAGGTTTGTGAAGTCATAGAATGGAGTTGTGTGAAGTAATAGAATGGAGGTGTGTCAAGTCACAGATTGAAGGTGTGTGAAGTTATAGAATGGAGGTGTGTGAAGTCACAGAATGGAGGTGTGCAAAATCATAGAATGGACGTTTGTGAAGTCATAGAATGGAGGTGTGTGAAGTCATAGAATGGAGGTGTGTGAAGTCACAGAAGGGAGGGGTGTGAAATCATAGAATGGAGGTATGTGGAGTCACAGAATGGAGGTGTGTGAAGTCATAGAATGGAGGTGTGTGAAGTCAGAGACTGGAGGTGTGTGAAATCATAGAATGGAGGTGTGTGAAGTCACAGAATGGAGGTGTGTGAAGTCATAGAATGGAGGTGTGTGAAGTCATAGAATGGAGGTGTGTGAAGTCACAGAATGGAGGTGTGTGAAGTTATAGAATGGAGGTGTGTGAGGTCACAGAATGGAGGTGTGTAAAATCATAGAATGGACGTTTGTGAAGTCATAGAATGGAGGTGTGTGAAGTCATAGAATGGAGGTGTGTGAAGTCACAGAATGGAGGGGTGTGAAGTCACAGATTGGAGGTGTGTGAACCCAGAATGGAGGTTTGTGAAGTCACAAATGGAGGTGTGAAGTCAGAATTTAGCTGTGTGAAGTCATAGAATGGAGGTGTATGAAGTCAGAATGGAGGTGTGTGAACTCATAGAATGGAGGTGTGTGAAGTCACAATGGAGGTGTGTAAAGTCATAGAATGGAGGTGTGTGAAGTCAGATTGGAGGTGTTGAAATCACAGAATGGAGGTGTGTCAACTCAAAAATGAGGTGTGTGAAGTCATAGAATCTAGGTGTGTGAAGTCATAGAATGGAAGTGTGTGAAATCATAGAATGGAGGTGTGTGAAGGCACAGAACCGAGGCGTGTGAAGTCAAAATGGAGGTGTGTGAAGTCGGAATGTTGCTGGGTGAAGTCATAGAATGAAGGTGTGTGAAGTCACAATGCAGGTGTGTGAACTCATAGAATGGAGGTGTGTGAAGTCACAATATAGGTGTGTTAAGTTATAGAATGGAGGTGTGTGAAGTCATAGAATGGAGGTGTGTGAAGTCACAGAATGGAGGTGTGTGAAGTCAGAATAGATGTGTGCGAAGTCATAGAATGGAGGTGTGTGAAGTCACAATGCAGGTGTGCGAAATCATAGAATGGAGGTGTGTGAGGTCATAGAATGGAGGTGTGTTTAGTCACAGAATGGAGGTGTGAAGACATAGAATGGAGGTGGTGAAGTCACAGAATGGAGGTGTGTGAAGTCATAGAATGGAGGTGTGTGAAGTCATAGAATTTAGGTGTGTGAAGGCATAGAATGGAGGTGTGTGAAGTCTGAGAATGTAGGTGTGTGAAATCACAAAATGGAGTTGTGTGAACTCAGAATCGAGGTGCGTGAAGTCACAGAATGGATTTGTGTGAAGTCATAGAATGGAGGTGTGTGAAGTCACACAATGGGGGTGTGTGAAGTCATAGAATGGAGGTGTGTGAAGTCGTAGAATGGAGGTGTGTGAAGTCACAGAATGGAGGTGTGTGAAGTCAGAATAGATGTGTGCGAAGTCATAGAATGGAGCTGTGTGAAGTCAGAATGGAGCTGTGTGAAGTCATAGAATGGAGGTGAGTGAAGTCAGAATGGCGGTGTGTGAACTCATAGAATGATGGTGTGTGAAGTCACAATGGAGGTGTGTGAAGTCATAGAATGGAGGTTTTTGAAGTCACAGAATGGAGGTGTGTGAAGTCATAGAATCGAGGTGTGTGAAGTCAGATTGGAGGTGTGTGAAGTCATAGAATGGAGGTGTGTCAACTCAGAAAGGAGGTGTGTGAAGTCATCGAATGGAGGTGTGTGAAGTCCTAGAATGGAGGTGTGTGAAATCAAAGAATGGAGGTGTGTGAAGTCACAGAATGGAGGTGTGTGAAGTCATAGAATGGAGGTGTGTGAATTCACAATGCATTTGTGTGAACTCATAGACTGGAGGTCTGTGAAGTCACAATGTAGGTGTGTGAAGTCACAGAATGGAGGTGTGTGAAGTCATAGAATGGAGGTGTGTGAAGTCACAGAATGGAGGTGTGTGAAGTCATAGAATGGAGGTGTGTGAAGTCACAGAATGGAGGTGTGTGAAGTCATAGAATGGAGTTGTGTGAAGTAATAGAATGGAGGTGTGTCAAGTCACAGATTGAAGGTGTGTGAAGTTATAGAATGGAGGTGTGTGAAGTCACAGAATGGAGGTGTGCAAAATCATAGAATGGACGTTTGTGAAGTCATTGAATGGAGGTGTGTGAAGTCATAGAATGGAGGTGTGTGAAGTCACAGAAGGGAGTGGTGTGAAATCATAGAATGGAGGTGTGTGAAGTCACAGAATGGAGGTGTGTGAAGTCATAGAATGGAGGTGTGTGAAGTCAGAGACTGGAGGTGTGTGAAATCATAGAATGGAGATGTGTGAAGTCACAGAATGGAGGTGTGTGAAGTCATAGAATGGAGGTGTGTGAAGTCATAGAATGGAGGTGTGTGAAGTCACAGAATGGAGGTGTGTGAAGTTATAGAATGGAGGTGTGTGAGGTCACAGAATGGAGGTGTGTAAAATCATAGAATGGACGTTTGTGAAGTCATGGAATGGAGGTGTGTGAAGTCATAGAATGGAGGTGTGTGAAGTCACAGAATGGAGGGGTGTGAAGTCACAGATTGGAGGTGTGTGAACCCAGAATGGAGGTTTGTGAAGTCACAAATGGAGGTGTGTGAAGTCATAGAATGGAGGTGTGTGAAGTCATAGAATGGAGGTGTGTGAAGTCACAGAATTGAGGTGTTTGAAGTTATATATTGGAGGTGTGTGAAGTCATAGAATGGAGGTGTGTGAAGTCATAGAATGTATGTTTGTGAAGTAAGAATGAAGGTGTGTGAAGTCATAGAATGGAGGTGTGTGAAGTCACAGAACGGAGGTGTGTGAAGTCATAGAATGGAGGTGTGTGAAGTCATAGAACGGAGTTGTGTGACGTCATATAATGGAGGTGTGTGAAGTCACATAATGGAGGTGTGTGAAGTCAGAATGGAGGTGTGTGAAGTCGAATGAAGGTGTGTGAAGTCATAGAATGTAGGTGTGTGAAGTAATAGAATGGAGGTGTGTGACGTCACAAAGGAAGTGTGTGAAGTCATAGAATGGAGGTGTGTGAAGTCACAAAATGGAGGTGTGTAAAGTCATAGAATGGAGGTGTGTGAAATCATAGAATATAGGTTTGGGAAGTCACAGAATGGAGGTGTGTGAACTCAGAATGAGGTGTGTGAAGTCACAGAATGGAGGTGTGTGAAGTCATCGCATGAAGGTATGTGAAATCATAGAATGGAGGTGTGTGAAGTCAGAGAATGAAAGTGTGTGAAGTCAAAATGGAGGTGTGTGACGTCCTAAAATGGAGGTGTGTGAAATCATAGAATAGAGGTTTGTGAAGTCACAAAATGGAGGTGTGTGAACTCAGAATGGAGGTGTGTGAAGTCACAGAAGGGAAGTGTGTGAAGACAAAACGGAGGTGTGTGAAGTCAAAGAATGGAGGTGTGTGAAGTCACAGAATGGTGGTATGTGAAATCAAAATGGTGGTGTGTGGAGTCACAAATGGAGGTGTGTGAAGTCACAGAATGTAGGTGTGTGAAGTCGAAATGGAGGTGTGTGAAGTCAAAGAATGGAGGTGTGTGAACTCATAGAATGGAGGTGTGTGAAGTCATGGAATGGAGGTTTGTGAAGTCAAACATTGGAAGTGTGGGAAATCATAGAATGGAGGTGTGTGAAGTCATAGGATGGAGGTGTGTGAAGTCATAGAATGGAAGTGTGTGAAGTCATAGAATGGAGGTGTGTGAAGTCATAGAATGGAGGTGTGTGAAGTCACAGAATGGAGATGTGTGAAGTCAAAAAGGTGGTGTGAGAAGTCACAAATGTAAGTGTGTGAAGTCACAGAATGGAGGTGTGAAGTCAAAATGGTTGTGTGTGAAGTCAAAGAATGTAGGTGTGTGAAGTCATCGAAGGGAGGTGTGTGAAGTCACAGAATGGAGGTGTGTGAAGTCAGAATACAGGTGGGCGAAGTCATAGAATGGAGGTGTGTGAAGTCAGAATGGAGGTGTGTGAAGTCATAGAATGGAGGTGTGTGAAGTCAGAATAGAGGTGTGTGAAGTCATAGAATGGAGGTGTGTGAAGTCACAGAATGGAGTTGTGGGAAGTCACAGAATGGAAGTGTGTGAAGTCATAGAATGGAGGTGTGTGAAGTCACAGAATGGATGGTATGAACTCATAGAATGGAGGTGTGTGAAGTCACAGAATTGAGGTGTTTGAAGTCATATATAGGAGGTGTGTGAAGTCAAAATGGATGTGTGAATTCATAGAATGGAGGTGTGTGAAGTCACAGAATTGAGGTGTTTGAAGTCATATATTGGAGGTGTGTAAAGTCAAAATGGATGTGTGAAATCATAGAAAGGAGGTGTGTGAAACCATAGAATGAGGGTGTGTGAGGTCATAGAATGGAGGTGTGTGAAGTCACAGAATGGAGGTGTGTGAATTCATAGAATGGAGGTGTGTGAAGTCATAGAATGGAGGTGTGTGAAGTCACAGAAGCGAGGTGTGTGGAGTCACATAATGGAGGTGAGTGAAGTCAAAATGGAGGTATGTGACGTCATAAAATGTAGGTGTCTGAAGTCATAGTTTGGAGGTGTGTGAAATCATAGAATGGAGGTTTGTGAAGTCACAGAATGGAGGTGTGTGAAGTCACAGAATGGAGGTGTGTGAAGTCATAGAATGGAGGTATGTGAAGTCAAATTGGAGGGGTGTGAAGTCAGAGAATGGAGGTGTGGGAAGTCACAGAATGGAGGTGGGTGAAGTCACAGAATGGAGGTGTGTGAAGTCAAAGAATGGAGGTGTGTGAAGTCACAGAATGGACGGGTATGATTTCATAGAATGGAGGTGTGTGAAGTCACAGAATTGAGTTGTTTGAAGTTATATATTGGAGGTGTGTGAAGTCAAAATGGATGTGTGAAGTCATAGAATGGAGGTGTGTGAAGTCGGAGAATGGAGGTGTGTGAAGTCACAGAATGGAGGTGTGTGAAGTCACAGAATGGAGGTGTGTGAAGTCACAGAATGGAGGTGTGTGAAGTCAAAGAATGGAGGTGTGTGAAGTCATAGAATGGAGGTGTGTGAAGTCATAGAATGTATGTTTGTGAAGTAAGAATGAAGGTGTGTGAAGTCATAGAATGGAGGTGTGTGAAGTCACAGAATGGAGGTGTGTGAAGTCATAGAATGTATGTTTGTGAAGTCATAGAACGGAGTTGTGTGACGTCATATAATGGAGGTGTGTGAAGTCACATAATGGAGGTGTGTGAAGTCAGAATGGATGTGTGTGAAGTCGAATGAAGGTGTGTGAAGTCATAGAATGTAGGTGTGTGAAGTAATAGAATGGAGGTGTGTGACGTCACAAAGGAAGTGTGTGAAGTCATAGAATGGAGGTGTGTGAAGTCACAAAATGGAGGTGTGTAAAGTCATAGAATGGAGGTGTGTGAAATCATAGAATAGAGGTTTGGGAAGTCACAGAATGGAGGTGTGTGAACTCAGAATGAGGTGTGTGAAGTCATCGCATGAAGGTATGTGAAATCATAGAATGGAGGTGTGTGAAGTCAGAGAATGAAAGTGTGTGAAGTCAAAATGGAGGTGTGTGACGTCCTAAAATGGAGGTGTGTGAAATCATAGAATAGAGGTTTGTGAAGTCACAAAATGGAGGTGTGTGAACTCAGAATGGAGGTGTGTGAAGTCACAGAAGGGAAGTGTGTGAAGACAAAACAGAGGTGTGTAAAGTCAAAGAATGGAGGTGTGTGAAGTCACAGAATGGTGGTGTGTGAAATCAAAATGGTGGTGTGTGGAGTCACAAATGGAGGTGTGTGAAGTCACAGAATGTAGGTGTGTGAAGTCGAAATGGAGGTGTGTGAAGTCAAAGAATGGAGGTGTGTGAACTCATAGAATGGAGGTGTGTGAAGTCATGGAATGGAGGTTTGTGAAGTCAAACATTGGAAGTGTGGGAAATCATAGAATGGAGGTGTGTGAAGTCATAGAATGGAGGTGTGTGAAGTAATAGAATGGAAGTGTGTGAAGTCATAGAATGGAGGTGTGTGAAGTCATAGAATGGAGGTGTGTGAAGTCACAGAATGGAGGTGTGTGAAGTCACAGAATGGAGATGTGTGAACTCAAAAAGGTGGTGTGAGAAGTCACAAATGTAAGTGTGTGAAGTCACAGAATGGAGGTATGAAGTCAAAATGGTTGTGTGTGAAGTCAAAGAATGTAGGTGTGTGAAGTCATCGAAGGGAGGTGTGTGAAGTCACAGAATGGAGGTGTGTGAAGTCAGAATACAGGTGGGCGAAGTCATAGAATGGAGGTGTGTGAAGTCAGAATGGAGGTGTGTGAAGTCATAGAATGGAGGTGTGTGAAGTCAGAATAGAGGTGTGTGAAGTCATAGAATGGAGGTGTGTGAATTCACAGAATGGAGGTGTGGGAAGTCACAGAATGGAAGTGTGTGAAGTCATAGAATGGAGGTGTGTGAAGTCACAGAATGGATGGTATGAACTCATAGAATGGAGGTGTGTGAAGTCACAGAATTGAGGTGTTTGAAGTCATATATAGGAGGTGTGTGAAGTCAAAATGGATGTGTGAATTTATAGAATGGAGGTGTGTGAAGTCACAGAATTGAGGTGTTTGAAGTCATATATTGGAGGTGTGTAAAGTCAAAATGGATGTGTGAAATCATAGAAAGGAGGTGTGTGAAACCATAGAATGAGGGTGTGTGAGGTCATAGAATGGAGGTGTGTGAAGTCAAAGAATGGAGGTGTGTGAAGTCATAGAATGGAGGTGTGTGAAGTCATAGAATGGAAGTGTGTGAAGTCACAGAATGGAGGTGTGTGAAGTCACAGAATGGAGGTGTGTGAAGTCACAGAATGGAGGTGAGTGAACACAGAATGGAGGTGTGTGAAGTCACAGAATGGAGGTGTGTGAAGTCATAGAATGGAAGTGTGTGAAGTCATAGAATGGAGGTGTGTGAAGTCAGAATGGAGGTGTGTGAAGTCACCGAATGGAGTTGTGTGAACTCAGAATGGAGGTGTGTGAAGTCACAGAATGGAGGTTTGTGAAGTCATAGAATGGGGTTGTGTGAAGTCATTGAATGGATGTTTCTGAAGTAAGAGTGAAGGTGTGTGAAGTCATAGAATGGAGGTATGTGAACACATAGAATGGAGGTGTGTGACTTCACAGAATGAAGGTGTGTGAAGTCAGAATGGAGGTGTTTAGTCATAGATTGGAGGTGGTGAAGTCATAGAAAGGAGGTGTGGAAAGTCATAGAATTAGGAGTGTGAATTCATAGAGTGCAGGTGAGTGAAGTCACAGATTCAAGGTCTGTGAAGTCATAGAATGGAGGTGTGTGATGTCAGAATGCAGGTGTGTGAACTCATAGATGGAGTTGTGTGAAGTCATAGTATGGAGGTGTGTGAAATCATAGAATGGAGTTTTGTGAAGTCACAGAATGGAGCTGTGTGAATACAGAATGGAGGTATGTGAAGTCATAGAATGTAGGTGTTTGAAGTCAGAACGGAGGTGTGTGAACTCATAGAATGGAGGTGAGTGACGTCACAATGGAAGTGTGTGAAGTCATACAATGGAGGTGTGTGAAGTCACAGAATGGAGCTGTGTGAATACAGAATGGAGGTATGTGAAGTCATAGAATGTAGGTGTTTGAAGTCAGAACGGAGGTGTGTGAACTCATGGAATGGAGGTGAGTGACGTCACAATGGAAGTGTGTGAAGTCATACAATGGAGGTGTGTGAAGTCACAGAATGGAGGTGTGTGAAGTCATAGATTGGAGGTGTGTGAAGTCACAGAATGGAGCTGTTTGAAGTCATAGAATGGAGGTGTGTGAAGTTATAGAATGGATGTTTGTAAAGTAAGAATGAAGTTGTATGAAGTCACAGAATTAAGGTGTGACGTCAAAGAATGCAGGTGTGTGAAGACATAGAATGGAGGTGTGTGAAGTCATAGAATGGAGGTGTGTGAAGTCACAGAATGGAGGTGTGTGAAGTCACAGAATGGAGGTGTGTGAAGTCACAGAATGGAAGTGTGTGAAGTCATAGAATGGAGGTGTTTGAAGTCACAGAATGGACGGTACGAAGTTATAGAATGGAGGTGTGTGAAGACACAGAATTGAGGTGTTTGAAGTCATATATTAGAGGTGTGTGAAGTCAAAATGGATGTGTGAAATCATAGAATGGAGGTGTGTGAAATCATAGAATGAGGGTGTGTGAGGTCATAGAATGGAGGTGTGTGAAGTCACAGAATGGAGGTGTGTGAAGTCAGAATGGAGGTGTGAAATCATAGAAAGGAGGTGTGGGAAGTCATAGAATGGAGGTGTGTGAAGTCACAGAATGGAGGTGTGTGAACTCAGAATGGAGGTTTGTGAAGTCACAGAATAGAGGTGTGTGAAGTCATAGAATGGAAGTGTGTAAAGTCATAGAATGGAGGTGTGTGAAGTCAGAATGGAGATGTGTGAAATCACCGAATGGAGTTGTGTGAACTCAGAATGGAGATGTGTGAAGTCACAGAATGGAGGTTTGGGAAGTCATAGAATGGAGGAATGTAAAGTCATAGAATTCAGGCGAGTGAAGTCACAGATTCGAGGTCTGTGAAGTCATAGAATGGAGGTGTGTGATATCAGAATGGAGGTGTGCGTAGTCATAGAATAGAGTTGCGTGAAGTCAGAATGGAGGTGTGTGAAGTCATAGAATGGAGGTGTGTGAAGTCAGAATGGAGGTGTGTGAACTCATAGAATGGAGGTGTGTGACGTCACAATGGAAGTGTGTGAAGTCATAGAATGGAGGTGTGTGAAGTCATAGAATGGAGGTGTGTGATATCATATAATGGAGGTGTGTGAAGACACAGAATGGAGGTGTGTGAAGTCAGAATGGAGGTGTGAAGTCATAGAATAGAGGTGGGAGAAGTCATAGAAAGGAGGTGTGGGAAGTCAGAGAATGGAGGAGTGTGAAGTCATAGAGTGGAGGTGAGTGAAGTCACAGATTCGAGGTCTGTGAAGTCATACAATGGAGGTGTGTGAATTCAGAATGGAGGTGTGTGAAGTCATAGAATGGAGGTGTGTGAACTCATAGAATAGAGGTGTGTGACGTCACAATGGAAGTCTGTGAATTCATAGTATGGAGGTGTGTGAAGTCACAGAATGGAGGTGTGTGAAGTCAAAATGGAGGTGTGTGATGTCCTAAAATGGAGGTGTGTGAAGTCATAGAATGGAGGTGTGTGAACTCAGAATGGAGGTGTGTGAAGTCACAGAAGGGAAGTGTGTGAAGACAAAACGGAGGTGTGTGAAGTAAAAGAATGGAGGTGTGTGAAGTCACAGAGTAGTGGTGAGTGAAATCAAAATGGTGGTGTGTGGAGTCACAAATGGAGGTGTGTGAAGTCACAGAATGTAGGTGTGTGAAGTCGAAATGGAGGTGTGTGAAGTCAAAGAATGGAGGTGTGTGAACTCATAGAATGGAGGTGTGTGAAGTCATGGAATGGAGGTTTGTGAAGTCAAACATTGGAAGTGTGGGAAATCATAGAATGGAGGTGTGTGAAGTCATAGAATGGAGGTGTGTGAAGTCATAGAATTGAAGTGTGTGAAGTGATAGAATGGAGGTGTGTGAAGTCATAGAATGGAGGTGTGTGAAGTCACAGAATGGAGGTGTGTGAAGTCACAGAATGGAGATGTGTGAAGTCAAAAAGGTGGTGTGAGAAGTCACAAATGTAAGTGTGTGAAGTCACAGAATGGAGGTGTGAAGTCAAAATGGTTGTGTGTGGAGTCAAAGAATGTAGGTGTGTGAAGTCAAAAAATGGAGGTGTGTGAAGTCATAGAATGGAGGTGTGTGAAGTCATAGAATATATGTTTGTGAAGTAAGAATGAAGGTGTGTGAAGTCATAGAATGGAGGTGTGTGAAGTCATAGAATGGAGCTGTGTGAAGTCATAGAACGGAGTTGTGTGACGTCATATAGTGGAGGTGTGTGAAGTCACATAATGGAGGTGTGTGAAGTCAGAATGGAGGTGTGAAGTCATAGAAAGGAGGTGTGGGCAGTCATAGAATGGAGGAGTGTGAAGTCATAGATTGGAGGTGAGTGAAGTCACAGATTCGAGGTCTGGGAAGTCATAGAATGGAGGTGTGTGAAGTCGAATGAAGGTTTGTGAAGTCATAGAATGTAGGTGTGTGAACTCATAGAATGGAGGAGTGTGACGTCCCAATGGAAGTGTGTGAATTCATAGAATGGAGGTGTGTGAAGTAACAGAATGGAAGTGTGTGAAGTCAAAATGGAGGTGTGTGACATCCTGAAATGGAGGTGTGAGAAGTCATAGAATGGAGGTGTGTGAAATCATAGAATAGAGGTTTCTGAAATCACAGAATGGCGGTGTGTGAACTGAGAATGGAGGTGTGTGAAGTCACAGAAGGGAGGTGTGTGAAGTCATCGTATGAAGGTATGTGAAATCATAGAATGGAAGTGTGTGAAATCATAGAATGGAGGTGTGCGAAGTCATACAATGAAGGTGTGTGAAGTCATAGAATGGAGGTGTGTGAAGTCACAGAAGAGAGGTGTGTGAAGTCACATAATGGAGGTGTGAGAAGTCAAAATGGAGGTGTGTGACGTCATAAAATGGAGGTGTGTGAAGTCATAGATTGGAGGTGTGTGAAGTCATAGAATGGAGGTGTGTGAAGTCACAGAATGGAGGTGTGTGAAGTCATAGAATGGAGGTGTGTGAAGTCACAGAATGGAGGTGTGTGAAGTCACAGAATGGAGGTGTGTGAACTCAGCATGGAGATGTGTGAAGTCACAGAATGGAGTTGTGTGAAGTCATAGAATTGAGGTGTGTGAAATCACAAAATGGAGGTGTGTGAATTCATAGAATGGAAGTGTGACATCTCAGAATGGATGTGTGTGAAATCGCAGAATGGAGGTGTGTGAGGTCACAGAATGGAGGTGTGTGAACTCACAGTGCAGGTGTGTGAAGTCACGGAATGGCGGTGCGTGAAGTCATAGAATGGAAGTGTGTGAAGTCATAGAATGGAGGTGTGTGAAGTCACAGAAGGGAGGTGTGTGGAGTCACTTAATGGAGGTGTGTGAAGTCAAAATGGAGGTGTGTGACGTCATAAAATGTATGTGTGTGAAGTCATAGATTGGAGGTGTGTGAAATCATAGAATGGAGGTTTGTGAAGTCACAGAATGGAGGTGTGTGAAGTCATAGAATGGAGGTGTGAAGTCAAAATGGTTGTGTGTGAAGTCAAAGAAAGTAGGTGTGTGAAGTCACCGAAGGGACGTGTGTGAAGTCACAGAATGGAGGTGTGTGAAGTCAGAATAGAGGTGTGCAAAGTCATAGAATGGAGGTGTGTGAAGTCAGAATGGAGGTGTGTGAAGTCATAGAATGGAGGTGTGTGAAGTCAGAATAGAGGTGTGTGAAGTCATAGAATGGAGGTGTCTGAAGTCAGAATAGAAGTGTGTGAAGTCACAGAATGGAGGTGTCTGAAGTCACAGAATGGTGGTGTGGGAAGTCACAGAATTGTAGTGTTTGAAGTCATATATTGGAGGTGTGTAAAGTCAAAATGGATGTGTGAATTCATAGAATGGAGGTGTGTGAAACCATAGAATGAGGGTGTGTGAGGTCATAGAATGGAGGTGTGTGAAGTCACAGAATGGAGGTGTGTGAAGTCATAGAATGGAGGTGTGTGAACTCATAGAATAGAGGTGTGTGACGTCACAATGGAGGTGTGTGATGTCCTAAAATGGAGGTGTGTGAAGTCATAGAATGGAGGTGTGTGAAATCATAGAATGAAGGTTTCTGAAGTCACAGAATGAAGGTGTGTGAAGTCAAAGAATGAAGGTGTGTGAAGTCATAGAATGGAGGTGTGTGAATTCACAGAAGGGAGGTGTGTGGAGTCACATAATGGAGGTGTGTGAAGTCAAAATGGAGGTGTGTGACGTCATAAAATGTAGGTGTGTGAAGTCATAGATTGGAGGTGTGTGAAATCATAGAATGGAGGTTTGTGAAGTCACAGAATGGAGGTGTGTGAAGTCATAGAATGGAGGTATGTGAAGTCAAATTGGAGGGGTGTGAAGTCGGAGAATGGAGGTGTGGGAAGTCACAGAATGAAGGTGGGTGAAGTCACAGAATGGAGGTGTGAGAAGTCAAAGAATGGAGGTGTGTGAAGCCACAGAATGGACGGGTACGAATTCATAGAATGGAGGTGTGTGAAGTCACAGAATTGAGGTGTTTGAAGTTATATATTGGAGGTGTGTGAAGTCAAAATGGATGTGTGAAGTCATAGAATGGAGGTGTGTGAAGTCGGAGAATGGAGGGGTGTGAAGTCACAGAATGGAGCTGTGTGAAGTCACAGAATGGAGGTGTGTGAAGTCACAGAATGGAGGTGGGAGAAGTCAAAGAATGGAGGTGTGTGAAGTCATAGAATGGAGGTGTGTGAACTCAGAATGGAGGTGTGTGAATGCACAGAATGGAGGTATGTGAATGCACAGAATGGAGGTGTGTGAAGTCATAGAATGGAAGTGTGTGAAGTCATAGAATGGAGGTGTGCGATGTCACACAATGAAGGTGTGTGCAGTCATAGAATGGAGGTGTGTGAAGTCACAGAAGAGAGGTATGTGAAGTCACATAATGGAGGTGTGAGAAGTCAAAATGGAGGTGTGTGACGTCATAAAATGGAGGTGTGTGAAGTCATAGATTGGATGTGTGTGAAATCATAGAATGGAGGTTTGTGAAGTCACAGAATCTAGGTGTGTGAAGTCACTTAATGGAGGTTTGTGAAGTCATAGAATGGAGGTAGGTGAAGTCACAGAATGGAGGTGTGTGAAGTCATAGAATGGAGGTGTGCGAAGTCACAGAATGGAGGTGTGTGAAGTCACAGAATGGAGGTGTGTGAACTCAGAATGGATATGTGTAGTCACAGAATGGAGCTGTGTGAAGTCATAGAATTGAGGTGTGTGAAGTCACAGAATGGAGGTGTGTGAATTCATAGAATGGAGGTGTGACATCTCAGAATGGAGGTGTGTGAAATCGCAGAATGGAGGTGTGTGAGGTCACAGAATTGAGGTGTGTGAACTCACAATGCAGGTGTGTGAAGTCACGGAATGGCGGTGTGTGAAGTCATAGAATGGAAGTGTGTGAAGTCATAGAATGGAGGTGTGTGAAGTCACAGAAGCGAGGTGTGTGGAGTCACATAATGGAGGTGAGTGAAGTCAAAATGGAGGTATGTGACGTCATAAAATGTAGGTGTCTGAAGTCATAGTTTGGAGGTGTGTGAAATCATAGAATGGAGGTTTGTGAAGTCACAGAATGGAGGTGTGTGAAGTCACAGAATGGAGGTGTGTGAAGTCATAGAATGGAGGTATGTGAAGTCAAATTGGAGGGGTGTGAAGTCAGAGAATGGAGGTGTGGGAAGTCACAGAATGGAGGTGGGTGAAGTCACAGAATGGAGGTGTGTGAAGTCAAAGAATGGAGGTGTGTGAAGTCACAGAATGGACGGGTATGATTTCATAGAATGGAGGTGTGTGAAGTCACAGAATTGAGGTGTTTGAAGTTATATATTGGAGGTGTGTGAAGTCAAAGTGGATGTGTGAAGTCATAGAATGGAGGTGTGTGAAGTCGGGGAATGGAGGTGTGTGAAGTCACAGAATGGAGGTGTGTGAAGTCACAGAATGGAGGTGTGTGAAGTCACAGAATGGAGGTGTGTGAAGTCAAAGAATGGAGGTGTGTGAAGTCATAGAATGGAGGTGTGTGAAGTCATAGAATGTATGTTTGTGAAGTAAGAATGAAGGTGTGTGAAGTCATAGAATGGAGGTGTGTGAAGTCACAGAACGGAGGTGTGTGAAGTCATAGAATGGAGGTGTGTGAAGTCATAGAACGGAGTTGTGTGACGTCATATAATGGAGGTGTGTGAAGTCACATAATGGAGGTGTGTGAAGTCAGAATGGAGGTGTGTGAAGTCGAATGAAGGTGTGTGAAGTCATAGAATGTAGGTGTGTGAAGTAATAGAATGGAGGTGTGTGACGTCACAAAGGAAGTGTGTGAAGTCATAGAATGGAGGTGTGTGAAGTCACAAAATGGAGGTGTGTAAAGTCATAGAATGGAGGTGTGTGAAATCATAGAATAGAGGTTTGGGAAGTCACAGAATGGAGGTGTGTGAACTCAGAATGAGGTGTGTGAAGTCACAGAATGGAGGTGTGTGAAGTCATCGCATGAAGGTATGTGAAATCATAGAATGGAGGTGTGTGAAGTCAGAGAATGAAAGAGTGTGAAGTCAAAATGGAGGTGTGTGACGTCCTAAAATGGAGGTGTGTGAAATCATAGAATAGAGGTTTGTGAAGTCACAAAATGGAGGTGTGTGAACTCAGAATGGAGGTGTGTGAAGTCACAGAAGGGAAGTGTGTGAAGACGAAACGGAGGTGTGTGAAGTCAAAGAATGGAGGTGTGTGAAGTCACAGAATGGTGGTGTGTGAAATCAAAATGGTGGTGTGTGGAGTCACAAATGGAGGTGTGTGAAGTCACAGAATGTAGGTTTGTGAAGTCGAAATGGAGGTGTGTGAAGTCAAAGAATGGAGGTGTGTGAACTCATAGAATGGAGGTGTGTGAAGTCATGGAATGGAGGTTTGTGAAGTCAAACATTGGAAGTGTGGGAAATCATAGAATGGAGGTGTGTGAAGTCATAGAATGGAGGTGTGTGAAGTCACAGAATGGAGGTGTGTGAAGTCACAGAATGGAGATGTGTGAAGTCAAAAAGGTGGTGTGAGAAGTCACAAATGTAAGTGTGTGAAGTCACAGAATGGAGGTGTGAAGTCAAAATGGTTGTGTGTGAAGTCAAAGAATGTAGGTGTGTGAAGTCATCGAAGGGAGGTGTGTGAAGTCACAGAATGGAGGTGTGTGAAGTCAGAATACAGGTGGGCGAAGTCATAGAATGGAGGTGTGTGAAGTCACAGAATGGAGGTGTGGGAAGTCACAGAATGGAAGTGTGTGAAGTCATAGAATGGAGGTGTGTGAAGTCACAGAATGGATGGTATGAACTCATAGAATGGAGGTGTGTGAAGTCACAGAATTGAGGTGTTTGAAGTCATATATAGGAGGTGTGTGAAGTCAAAATGGATGTGTGAATTCATAGAATGGAGGTGTGTGAAGTCACAGAATTGAGGTGTTTGAAGTCATATATTGGAGGTGTGTAAAGTCAAAATGGATGTGTGAAATCATAGAAAGGAGGTGTGTGAAACCATAGAATGAGGGTGTGTGAGGTCATAGAATGGAGGTGTGTGAAGTCACAGAATGGAGGTGTGTGAATTCATAGAATGGAGGTGTGTGAAGTCATAGAATGGAGGTGTGTGAAGTCACAGAAGCGAGGTGTGTGGAGTCACATAATGGAGGTGAGTGAAGTCAAAATGGAGGTATGTGACGTCATAAAATGTAGGTGTCTGAAGTCATAGTTTGGAGGTGTGTGAAATCATAGAATGGAGGTTTGGGAAGTCACAGAATGGAGGTGTGTGAAGTCACAGAATGGAGGTGTGTGAAGTCATAGAATGGAGGTATGTGAAGTCAAATTGGAGGGGTGTGAAGTCAGAGAATGGAGGTGTGGGAAGTCACAGAATGGAGGTGGGTGAAGTCACAGAATGGAGGTGTGTAAAGTCAAAGAATGGAGGTGTGTGAAGTCACAGAATGGACGGGTATGATTTCATAGAATGGAGGTGTGTGAAGTCACAGAATTGAGGTGTTTGAAGTTATATATTGGAGGTGTGTGAAGTCAAAATGGATGTGTGAAGTCATAGAATGGAGGTGTGTGAAGTCACAGAATGGAGGTGTGTGAAGTCACAGAATGGAGGTGTGTGAAGTCACAGAATGGAGGTGTGTGAAGTCAAAGAATGGAGGTGTGTGAAGTCATAGAATGGAGGTGTGTGAAGTCATAGAATGTATGTTTGTGAAGTAAGAATGAAGGTGTGTGAAGTCATAGAATGGAGGTGTGTGAAGTCACAGAATGGAGATGTGTGAAGTCATAGAATGGAGGTGTGTGAAGTCATAGAACGGAGTTGTGTGACGTCATATAATGGAGGTGTGTGAAGTCACATAATGGAGGTGTGTGAAGTCAGAATGGAGGTGTGTGAAGTCGAATGAAGGTGTGTGAAGTCATAGAATGTAGGTGTGTGAAGTAATAGAATGGAGGTGTGTGACGTCACAAAGGAAGTGTGTGAAGTCATAGAATGGAGGTGTGTGAAGTCACAAAATGGAGGTGTGTAAAGTCATAGAATGGAGGTGTGTGAAATCATAGAATAGAGGTTAGGGAAGTCACAGAATGGAGGTGTGTGAACTCAGAATGAGGTGTGTGAAGTCACAGAATGGAGGTGTGTGAAGTCATCGCATGAAGGTATGTGAAATCATAGAATGGAGGTGTGTGAAGTCAGAGAATGAAAGTGTGTGAAGTCAAAATGGAGGTGTGTGACGTCCTAAAATGGAGGTGTGTGAAATCATAGAATAGAGGTTTGTGAAGTCACAAAATGGAGGTGTGTGAACTCAGAATGGAGGTGTGTGAAGTCACAGAAGGGAAGTGTGTGAAGACAAAACGGAGGTGTGTGAAGTCAAAGAATGGAGGTGTGTGAAGTCACAGAATGGTGGTGTGTGAAATCAAAATGGTGGTGTGTGGAGTCACAAATGGAGGTGTGTGAAGTCACAGAATGTAGGTGTGTGAAGTCGAAATGGAGGTGTGTGAAGTCAAAGAATGGAGGTGTGTGAACTCATAGAATGGAGGTGTGTGAAGTCATGGAATGGAGGTTTGTGAAGTCAAACATTGGAAGTGTGGGAAATCATAGAATGGAGGTGTGTGAAGTCATAGAATGGAGGTGTGTGAAGTCATAGAATGGAAGTGTGTGAAGTGATAGAATGGAGGTGTGTGAAGTCATAGAATGGAGGTGTGTGAAGTCACAGAATGGAGGTGTGTGAAGTCACAGAATGGAGATGTGTGAAGTCAAAAAGGTGCGGTGAGAAGTCACAAATGTAAGTGTGTGAAGTCACAGAATGGAGGTGTGAAGTCAAAATGGTTGTGTGTGAAGTCAAAGAATGTAGGTGTGTGAAGTCATCGAAGGGAGGTGTGTGAAGTCACAGAATGGAGGTGTGTGAAGTCAGAATACAGGTGGGCGAAGTCATAGAATGGAGGTGTGTGAAGTCAGAATGGAGGTGTGTGAAGTCACCGAATGGAGTTGTGTGAACTCAGAATGAGGTGTGTGAAGTCACTGAATGGAGGTTTGTGAAGTCATAGAATGGGGTTGTGTGAAGTCATTGAATGGATGTTTCTGAAGTAAGAGTGAAGGTGTGTGAAGTCATAGAATGGAGGTATGTGAACACATAGAATGGAGGTGTGTGACTTCACAGATTGAAGGTGTGTGAAGTCAGAATGGAGGTGTTTAGTCATAGATTGGAGGTGGTGAAGTCATAGAAAGGAGTTGTGGAAAGTCATAGAATTAGGAGTGTGAAGTCATAGAGTGCAGGTGAGTGAAGTCACAGATTCAAGGTCTGTGAAGTCATAGAATGGAGGTGTGTGATGTCAGAATGCAGGTGTGTGAACTCATAGATGGAGTGGTGTGAAGTCATAGTATGGAGGTTTGTGAAATCATAGAATGGAGTTTTGTGAAGTCACAGAATGGAGCTGTGTGAATACAGAATGGAGGTTTGTGAAGTCATAGAATGTAGGTGTTTGAAGTCAGAACGGAGGTGTGTGAACTCATAGAATGGAGGTGAGTGACGTCACAATGGAAGTGTGTGAAGTCATACAATGGAGGTGTGTGAAGTCACAGAATGGAGCTGTGTGAATACAGAATGGAGGTATGTGAAGTCATAGAATGTAGGTGTTTGAAGTCAGAACAGAGGTGTGTGAACTCATAGAATGGAGGTGAGTGACGTCACAATGGAAGTGTGTGAAGTCATACAATGGAGGTGTGTGAAGTCACAGAATGGAGGTGTGTGAAGTCATAGAATGGAGGTGTGTGAAGTCACAGAATGGAGCTGTTTGAAGTCATAGAATGGAGGTGTGTGAAGTTATAGAGTGGATGTTTGTAAAGTAAGAATGAAGTTGTATGAAGTCACAGAATAAAGGTGTGACGTCAAAGAATGCAGGTGTGTGAAGACATAGAATGGAGGTGTTTAAACTCAGAATGGAGGTGTGTGAAGTCACAGAATGGAGGTGTGTGAAGTCATAGAATGGAGGTCTTTGAAGTCACAGAATGGACGGTACGAAGTTATAGAATGGAGGTGTGTGAAGACACAGAATTGAGGTGTTTGAAGTCATATATTAGAGGTGTGTGAAGTCAAAATGGATGTGTGAAATCATAGAATGGAGGTGTGTGAAATCATAGAATGAGGGTGTGTGAGGTCATAGAATGGAGGTGTGTGAAGTCACAGAATGGAGGTGTGTGAAGTCAGAATGGAGGTGTGAAATCATAGAAAGGAGGTGTGGGAAGTCATAGAATGGAGGTGTGTGAAGTCACAGAATGGAGGTGTGTGAACTCAGAATGGAGGTTTGTGAAGTCACAGAATAGAGGTGTGTGAAGTCATAGAATGGAAGTGTGTAAAGTCATAGAATGGAGGTGTGTGAAGTCAGAATGGAGATGTGTGAAATCACCGAATGGAGTTGTGTGAACTCAGAATGGAGATGTGTGAAGTCACAGAATGGAGGTTTGTGAAGTCATAGAATGGAGGTGTGTGAAGTCATAGAATGGATGTTTCTGAAGTAAAAATGAAGGTGTGTGAAGTCATAGAAAGAGGTGTGGGAAGTCATAGAATGGAGGAATGTAAAGTCATAGAATTCAGGCGAGTGAAGTCACAGATTCGAGGTCTGTGAAGTCATAGAATGGAGGTGTGTGATATCAGAATGGAGGTGTGCGTAGTCATAGAATAGAGTTGTGTGAAGTCAGAATGGAGGTGTGTGAAGTCATAGAATGGAGGTGTGTGAAGTCAGAATGGAGGTGTGTGAACTCATAGAACGGAGGTGTGTGACGTCACAATGGAAGTGTGTGAAGTCATAGAATGGAGGTGTGTGAAGTCATAGAATGGAGGTGTGTGATATCATATAAGGGAGGTGTGTGAAGTCACAGAATGGAGGTGTGTGAAGTCAGAATGGAGGTGTGAAGTCATAGAATAGAGGTGGGAGACGTCATAGAAAGGAGGTGTGGGAAGTCAGAGAATGGAGGAGTGTGAAGTCATAGAGTGGAGGTGAGTGAAGTCACAGATTCGAGGTCTGTGAAGTCATACAATGGAGGTGTGTGAATTCAGAATGGAGGTGTGTGAAGTCATAGAATGGAGGTGTGTGAACTCATAGAATAGAGGTGTGTGACATCACAATGGAAGTCTGTGAATTCATAGTATGGAGGTGTGTGAAGTCACAGAATGGAGGTGTGTGAAGTCAAAATGGAGGTGTGTGATGTCCTAAAATGGAGGTGTGTGAAGTCATAGAATGGAGGTGTGTGAACTCATAGAATGAAGGTTTGTGAAGTCACAGAATTGAGGTGTGTGAAGTCGTAGAATGGAGGTGTGTGAAGTCACAAAATGGAGGTGTGTGAAGTCACAGAATGGAGGTGTGTGAACGAAGAATGGAGATGTGTGAAGTCACAGAATGGAGGTGTGTGAAGTCACAGAATGGAGGTGTGTGAACGAAGAATGGAGATGTGTGAAGTCATAGAACTGAGGTGTGTGAAATCACAGAATGGAGGTGTGTGAATTCATAGAATGGAGGTTGACATCTCAGAATGGAGGTGTGTGAAATCACAGAATGGAGGTGTGTGAGGTCACAGAATGGAGATGTGTGAACTCACAATGCAGGTGTGTGAAGTCACGGAATGGCGGTGTTTGAGGTCATAGAATGGAAGTGTGTGAAGTGATAGAATGGAGGTGTGTGAAGTCACAGAAGGGAGGTGTGTGAAGTCACATAATGGAGGTGTGTGAAGTCAAAATAGAGGTGTTTGACGTCATAAAATGTAGGTGTGTGAAGTCATAGATTGGAGGTGTGTGAAATCATAGAATGGAGGTTTGTGAAGTCACAGAATGGAGGTGTGTGAAGTCGTAGAATGGAGGTATGTGAAGTCAAATTGGAGGGGTGTGAAGTCGGAGAATGGAGGTGTGGTAAGTCACAGAATGGAGGTGGGTGAAGTCACAGAACGGAGGTGTGTGAAGTCACAGAATGGAGGTGTGTGAAGTCACAGAAGGGAGGTGTGTGAAGTCAAAGAATGGAGGTGTGTGAAGTCACAGAATGGAGGTGTGTGAAGTCAAAGAATGGAGGTGTGTGAAGTCGGAGAATGGAGGTGTGTGAAGTCACAGAATGGAGCTGTGTGAAGTCACAGAATGGAGGTGTGTGAAGTCACAGAATGGAGGTGTGTGAAGTCACAGAATGGAGGTGTGTGAAGTCAAAGAATGGAGGTGTGTGAACTCATAGAATGGAGGTGTGTGAAGTCATAGAATATATGTTTGTGAAATAAGAATGAAGGTGTGTGAAGTCATAGAATGGAGGTGTGTGAAGTCACAGAATGGAGGTGTGTGAAGTCAGAACGGAGGTGTGTGAACTCATAGAATGGAGGTGAGTGACGTCACAATGGAAGTGTGTGAAGTCATACAATGGAGGTGTGTGAAGTCACAGAATGGAGCTGTGTGAATACAGAATGGAGGTATGTGAAGTCATAGAATGTAGGTGTTTGAAGACAGAACAGAGGTGTGTGAACTCATAGAATGGAGGTGAGTGACGTCACAATGGAAGTGTGTGAAGTCATACAATGGAGGTGTGTGAAGTCACAGAATTCAGGTGTGTGAAGTCATAGAATGAAGGTGTTTGAAGTCAGAACGGAGGTGTGGGAACTCATAGAATGGAGGTGAGAGACGTCACAATGGAAGTGTGTGAAGTCATACAATGGAGGTGTGTGAAGTCACAGAATGGAGGTGTGTGAAGTCATAGAATGGAGGTGTGTGAAATCACAGAATGGAGCTGTTTGAAATCATAGAATGGAGGTGTGTGAAGTTATAGAATGGATTTTCGTAAAGTAAGAATGAAGTTGTATGAAGTCATAGAATAAATGTGTTGTCAAAGAATGCACGTGTGTGAAGTCATAGAATGGAGGTGTGTAAACTCAGAATGGAGGTGTGTGAAGTCATAGAATGGAAGTGTGTGAAGTCATAGAATGGAGGTGTTTGAAGTCACAGAATGGAAGGTACGAAGTCATAGAATGGAGGGGTGAGAAGTCACAGAATTGAGGTGTTTGAAGACATATATTAGAGGTGTGTGAAGTCAAAATGGATGTGTGAAATCATAGAATGGAGGTGTGTGAAATCATAGAATGAGGGTGTGTGAGGTCATAGAATGGAGGTTTGTGAAGTCATAGAATGGAGGTGTGTGAAGCCACAGAATGGAGGTGTGTGAAGTCATAGAATGGAGGTGTGTGAAGTCACAGAATGGAGCTGTTTGAAGTCATAGAATGGAGGTGTGTGAAGTTATAGAGTGGATGTTTGTAAAGTAAGAATGAAGTTGTATGAAGTCACAGAATAAAGGTGTGACGTCAAAGAATGCAGGTGTGTGAAGACATAGAATGGAGGTGTTTAAACTCAGAATGGAGGTGTGTGAAGTCACAGAATGGAGGTGTGTGAAGTCATAGAATGGAGGTCTTTGAAGTCACAGAATGGACGGTACGAAGTTATAGAATGGAGGTGTGTGAAGACACAGAATTGAGGTGTTTGAAGTCATATATTAGAGGTGTGTGAAGTCAAAATGGATGTGTGAAATCATAGAATGGAGGTGTGTGAAATCATAGAATGAGGGTGTGTGAGGTCATAGAATGGAGGTGTGTGAAGTCACAGAATGGAGGTGTGTGAAGTCAGAATGGAGGTGTGAAATCATAGAAAGGAGGTGTGGGAAGTCATAGAATGGAGGTGTGTGAAGTCACAGAATGGAGGTGTGTGAACTCAGAATGGAGGTTTGTGAAGTCACAGAATGGAGGTTTGTGAAGTCATAGAATGGAGGTGTGTGAAGTCATAGAATGGATGTTTCTGAAGTAAAAATGAAGGTGTGTGAAGTCATAGAAAGAGGTGTGGGAAGTCATAGAATGGAGGAATGTAAAGTCATAGAATTCAGGCGAGTGAAGTCACAGATTCGAGGTCTGTGAAGTCATAGAATGGAGGTGTGTGATATCAGAATGGAGGTGTGCGTAGTCATAGAATAGAGTTGTGTGAAGTCAGAATGGAGGTGTGTGAAGTCATAGAATGGAGGTGTGTGAAGTCAGAATGGAGGTGTGTGAACTCATAGAACGGAGGTGTGTGACGTCACAATGGAAGTGTGTGAAGTCATAGAATGGAGGTGTGTGAAGTCATAGAATATATGTTTGTGAAATAAGAATGAAGGTGTGTGAAGTCATAGAATGGAGGTGTGTGAAGTCACAGAATGGAGGTGTGTGAAGTCATAGAATGGAGGTGTGTGAAGTCATAGAACGGAGTTTTGTGACGTCATTGAATGGAGGTGTGTGAAGTCACGTAATGGAGGTGTGTGAAGTCAGAATGGAGATGTGAAGTCATAGAAAGGAGGTGTGGGAAGGCATAGAATGGAGGAGTGTGAAGTCATAGATTGGAGGTGAGTGAAGTCACAGATTCGAGGTCTGTGAAGTTATAGAATGGAGGTGTGTGAAGTCGAATGAAGGTGTGTGAAGTCATAGAATGTAGGTGTGTGAACTCATAGAATTGAGGTGTGTGAAGTCACAGAATGGAAGTGTGTGAAGTCAAAATGGAGGTGTGTGACGTCCTAAAATGGAGGTGTGAGAAGTCATAGAATGGAGGTGTGTGAAATCATAGAAAAGAGGTTTGTGAAGTCACAGAATAGAGGTGTGTGAACTCAGAATGGTGGTGTATGAAGGCACAGAATGTAGGTGTGTGATGTCATCGTATGAAGGTATGTGAAATCATAGAATGGAAGTGTGTGAAGTCATAGAATGGAGGTGTGCAAAGTCATAAAATGAAGGTGTGTGAAGTCATAGAATGGAGGTGGGTGAAGTCACAGAATGGAGGTGTGTGAAGTCATAGAATGGGGTTTTGTGAAGTCATAGAATGGATGTTTCTGAAGTAAGAATGAAGGTGTGTGAAGTCATAGAATGGAGGTATGTGAACACATAGAATGGAGGTGTGTGAATTCACAGAATGAAGGTGTGTGAAGTCAAAATGGAGGTGTGTAGTCATAGATTGGAGGTGGTGAAGTCATAGAAAGGAGGTGTGGAAAGTCATAGAATTAGGAGTGTGAAGTCATAGAGTGCAGGTGAGTGAAGTCACAGATTCGAGGTCTGTGAAGTCATAGAATGGAGGTGTGTGATGTCAGAATGCAGGTGTGTGAAGTCATAGATGGAGTTGTGTGAAGTCATAGTATGGAGGTGTGTGAAATCATAGAATGGAGTTTTGTGAAGTCACAGAATGGAGCTGTGTGAATACAGAATTCAGGTGTGTGAAGTCATAGAATGAAGGTGTTTGAAGTCAGAACGGAGGTGTGGGAACTCATAGAATGGAGGTGAGAGACGTCACAATGGAAGTGTGTGAAGTCATACAATGGAGGTGTGTGAAGTCACAGAATGGAGGTGTGTGAAGTCATAGAATGGAGGTGTGTGAAATCACAGAATGGAGCTGTTTGAAATCATAGAATGGAGGTGTGTGAAGTTATAGAATGGATTTTCGTAAAGTAAGAATGAAGTTGTATGAAGTCATAGAATAAATGTGTTGTCAAAGAATGGACGTGTGTGAAGTCATAGAATGGAGGTGTGTAAACTCAGAATGGAGGTGTGTGAAGTCATAGAATGGAAGTGTGTGAAGTCATAGAATGGAGGTGTTTGAAGTCACAGAATGGAAGGTACGAAGTCATAGAATGGAGGGGTGAGAAGTCACAGAATTGAGGTGTTTGAAGACATATATTAGAGGTGTGTGAAGTCAAAATGGATGTGTGAAATCATAGAATGGAGGTGTGTGAAATCATAGAATGAGGGTGTGTGAGGTCATAGAATGGAGGTTTGTGAAGTCATAGAATGGAGGTGTGTGAAGCCACAGAATGGAGGTGTGTGAAGTCATAGAATGGAGGTGTGTGAAGTCACAGAATGGAGCTGTTTGAAGTCATAGAATGGAGGTGTGTGAAGTTATAGAGTGGATGTTTGTAAAGTAAGAATGAAGTTGTATGAAGTCACAGAATAAAGGTGTGACGTCAAAGAATGCAGGTGTGTGAAGACATAGAATGGAGGTGTTTAAACTCAGAATGGAGGTGTGTGAAGTCACAGAATGGAGGTGTGTGAAGTCATAGAATGGAGGTCTTTGAAGTCACAGAATGGACGGTACGAAGTTATAGAATGGAGGTGTGTGAAGACACAGAATTGAGGTGTTTGAAGTCATATATTAGAGGTGTGTGAAGTCAAAATGGATGTGTGAAATCATAGAATGGAGGTGTGTGAAATCATAGAATGAGGGTGTGTGAGGTCATAGAATGGAGGTGTGTGAAGTCACAGAATGGAGGTGTGTGAAGTCAGAATGGAGGTGTGAAATCATAGAAAGGAGGTGTGGGAAGTCATAGAATGGAGGTGTGTGAAGTCACAGAATGGAGGTGTGTGAACTCAGAATGGAGGTTTGTGAAGTCACAGAATGGAGGTTTGTGAAGTCATAGAATGGAGGTGTGTGAAGTCATAGAATGGATGTTTCTGAAGTAAAAATGAAGGTGTGTGAAGTCATAGAAAGAGGTGTGGGAAGTCATAGAATGGAGGAATGTAAAGTCATAGAATTCAGGCGAGTGAAGTCACAGATTCGAGGTCTGTGAAGTCATAGAATGGAGGTGTGTGATATCAGAATGGAGGTGTGCGTAGTCATAGAATAGAGTTGTGTGAAGTCAGAATGGAGGTGTGTGAAGTCATAGAATGGAGGTCTGTGAAGTCAGAATGGAGGTGTGTGAACTCATAGAACGGAGGTGTGTGACGTCACAATGGAAGTGTGTGAAGTCATAGAATGGAGGTGTGTGAAGTCATAGAATATATGTTTGTGAAATAAGAATGAAGGTGTGTGAAGTCATAGAATGGAGGTGTGTGAAGTCACAGAATGGAGGTGTGTGAAGTCATAGAATGGAGGTGTGTGAAGTCATAGAACGGAGTTTTGTGACGTCATTGAATGGAGGTGTGTGAAGTCACGTAATGGAGGTGTGTGAAGTCAGAATGGAGATGTGAAGTCATAGAAAGGAGGTGTGGGAAGGCATAGAATGGAGGAGTGTGAAGTCATAGATTGGAGGTGAGTGAAGTCACAGATTCGAGGTCTGTGAAGTTATAGAATGGAGGTGTGTGAAGTCGAATGAAGGTGTGTGAAGTCATAGAATGTAGGTGTGTGAACTCATAGAATTGAGGTGTGTGACGTCCCAATGGAAGTGTGTGAACTCATAGAATGGAGGTGTGTGAAGTCACAGAATGGAAGTGTGTGAAGTCAAAATGGAGGTGTGTGACGTCCTAAAATGGAGGTGTGAGAAGTCATAGAATGGAGGTGTGTGAAATCATAGAAAAGAGGTTTGTGAAGTCACAGAATAGAGGTGTGTGAACTCAGAATGGTGGTGTATGAAGGCACAGAATGTAGGTGTGTGATGTCATCGTATGAAGGTATGTGAAATCATAGAATGGAAGTGTGTGAAGTCATAGAATGGAGGTGTGCAAAGTCATAAAATGAAGGTGTGTGAAGTCATAGAATGGAGGTGGGTGAAGTCACAGAATGGAGGTGTGTGAAGTCAAAGAATGGAGGTGTGTGAAGTCACAGAATGGACGGGTATGATTTCATAGAATGGAGTTGTGTGAAGTCACATAATTGAGGTGTTTGAAGTTATATATTGGAGGTGTGTGAAGTCAAAATGGATGTGTGAAGTCATAGAAGGGAGGTGTGTGAAGTCGGAGAATGGAAGTGTGTGAAGTCACAGAATGGAGCTGTGTGAAGTCACAGAATGGAGGTGTGTGAAGTCACAGAATGGAGGTGTGTGAAGTCAAAGAATGGAGGTGTGTGAAGTCATAGAATGGAGGTGTGTGAAGTCATAGAATGTATGTTTGTGAAGTAAGAATGAAGGTGTGTGAAGTCATAGAATGGAGGTGTGTGAAGTCACAGAATGGAGGTGTGTGAAGTCATAGAATGGAGGTGTGTGAAGTCATAGAACGGAGTTGTGTGACGTCATATAATGGAGGTATGTGAAGTCACATAATGGAGGTGTGTGAAGTCAGAATGGAGGTGTGTGAAGTCGAATGAAGGTGTGTGAAGTCATAGAATGTAGGTGTGTGAACTGATAGAATGGAGGTGTGTGAAGTCACAAAATGGAAGTGTGTGAAGTCAAAATGGAGGTGTGTGACGTCCTAACACGGAGGTGTGTGAAGTCATAGAATGGAGGTGTGTGAAATCATAGAATAGAGGTTTGGGAAGTCACAGAATAGAGGTGTGTGAACTCAGAATGGAGGTGGGTGAAGTCACAGAATGGAGGTGTGTGAAGTCATCGCATGAAGGTATGTGAGATCATAGAATGGAGGTGTGTAAAGTCACAGAATGAAAGTGTGTGAAGTCAAAATGGAGGTGTGTGACGTCCTAAAATGGAGGTGTGTGAAATCATAGAATAGAGGTTTGTGAAGTCACAAAATGGAGGTGTGTGAACTCAGAATGGAGGTGTATGAAATCACAGAATAGAAGTGTGTGAAGTCAAAACGGAGGTGTGTGAAGTCAAAGAATGGAGGTGTGTGAAGTCACAGAATGGTGGTGTGTGAAATCAAAATGGTGGTGTGTGAAGTCACAAATGGAGGTGTGTGAAGTCACAGAATGTAGGTGTGTGAAGTCAAAATGGAGGTGTGTGAAGTCAAAGACTGGAGGTGTGTGAACTCATAGAATGGAGGTGTGTGAAGTCATGGAATGGAGGTTTGTGAAGTCAAACATTGGTAGTGTGGGAAGTTACAGACAGAAGATGTGTGAAGTCATAAAATGGAGGTGTGTGAAGTCAGAATGCAGGTGTGGGAAGTCATAGAATGGAAGTGTGTGAAGTCATAGAATGGAGGTGTGTGAAGTCATAGAATGGAGGTGGGTGAAGTCACGGAAGGGAGGTGTGTGAAATCACAGAATGGACGTGTGTGAAGTCACAGAATGGAGGTGTGTGAAGTCACAGAATGGAGATATGTGAAGTCAAAAAGGTGGTGTGAGAAGTCACAAATGTAAGTGTGTGAAGTCACAGAATGGAGGTGTGAAGTCAAAATGGTTGTGTATGAAGGCAAAGAATGTAGGTGTGTGAAGTCATCGAAGGGAGGTGTGTGAAGTCACAAAATGGAGGTGTGTGAAGACAGAATAGAGGTGTGCGAAGTCATAGAATGGAGGTGTGTGAAGTCAGAATGGAGGTGTGTGAAGTCATAGAATGGAGGTGTGTGAAGTCAGAATAGAGGTGTGTGAACTCATAGAATGGAGGTGTGTGAAGTCACAGAATGGAGGTGTGGGAAGTCACAGAATGGAAGTGTGTGAAGTCATAGAATGGAGGTGTGTGAAGTCACAGAATGGATGGTATGAACTCATAGAATGGAGGTGTGTGAAGTCACAGAATTGAGGTGTTTGAAGTCATATATAGGAGGTGTGTGAAGTCAAAATGGATGTGTGAAATCATAGAATGGAGGTGTGTGAAGTCACAGAATTGATGTGTCTGAAGTCATATATTGGAGGTTTGTAAAGTCAAAATGGATGTGTGAATTCATAGAATGGAGGTGTGTGAAACCATAGAATGAGGGTGTGTGAGGTCATAGAATGGAGGTGTGTGAAGTCACAGCATGGAGGTGTGTGAAGTCATAGATGGAGGTGTGTGAAGTCATAGAATGGAAGTGTGTGAAGTCACAGAATGGAGGTGTGTGAAGTCACAGAATGGAGGTGTATGAAGTCATAGACTGGAGGTGTGTGAAGTCACACAATGGAGGTGTGTGAACACAGAATGGACGTGTGTAAAGTCACATAATGGAGGTGTGTGAAGTCATAGAATGGAAGTGTGTGAAGTCATAGAATGGAGGTGTGTAAAGTCAGAATGGAGGTGTGTGAAGTCACCGAATAGAGTTGTGTGAACTCAGAATGGAGGTGTGTGAAGTCACAGAATGGAGGTTTGTGAAGTCATAGAATGGGGTTTTGTGAAGTCATAGAATGGATGTTTCTGAAGTAAGAATGAAGGTGTGTGAAGTCATAGAATGGAGGTATGTGAACACATAGAATGGAGGTGTGTGAATTCACAGAATGAAGGTGTGTGGAGTCACTTAATGGAGGTGTGTGAAGTCAAAATGGAGGTGTGTGACGTCATAAAATGTATGTGTGTGAAGTCATAGATTGGAGGTGTGTGAAATCATAGAATGGAGGTGTGTGAAGTCATAGAATGGAGGTGTGAAGTCAAAATGGTTGTGTGTGAAGTCAAAGAAAGTAGGTGTGTGAAGTCATCGAAGGGACGTGTGTGAAGTCACAGAATGGAGGTGTGTGAAGTCAGAATAGAGGTGTGCAAAGTCATAGAATGGAGGTGTGTGAAGTCAGAATGGAGGTGTGTGAAGTCATAGAATGGAGGTGTGTGAAGTCAGAATAGAGGTGTGTGAAGTCATAGAATGGAGGTGTGTGAAGTCGAATTGGAGGTGTGTGAAGTCAAAGAATGGAGGTGTGTGAACTCATAGAATGGAGGTGTGTGAAGTCATGGAATGGAGGTTTGTGAAGTCAAACATTGGAAGTGTGGGAAATCATAGAATGGAGGTGTGTGAAGTCATAGAATGGAGGTGTGTGAAGTAATATAATGGAAGTGTGTGAAGTCATAGAATGGAGGTGTGTGAGGTCATAGAATGGAGGTGTGTGAAGTCACAGAATGGAGGTGTGTGAAGTCACAGAATGGAGATGTGTGAACTCAAAAAGGTGGTGTGAGAAGTCACAAATGTAAGTGTGTGAAGTCACAGAATGGAGGTATGAAGTCAAAATGGTTGTGTGTGAAGTCAAAGAATGTAGGTGTGTGAAGTCATCGAAGGGAGGTGTGTGAAGTCACAGAATGGAGGTGTGTGAAGTCAGAATACAGGTGGGCAAAGTCATAGAATGGAGGTGTGTGAAGTCAGAATGGAGGTGTGTGAAGTCATAGAATGGAGGTGTGTGAAGTCAGAATAGAGGTGTGTGAAGTCATAGAATGGAGGTGTGTGAAGTCACAGAATGGAGGTGTGGGAAGTCACAGAATGGAAGTGTGTGAAGTCATAGAATGGAGGTGTGTGAAGTCACAGAATGGATGGTATGAACTCATAGAATGGAGGTGTGTGAAGTCACAGAATTGAGGTGTTTGAAGTCATATATAGGAGGTGTGTGAAGTCAAAATGGATGTGTGAATTCATAGAACGGAGGTGTGTGAAGTCACAGAATTGAGGTGTTTGAAGTCATATATTGGAGGTGTGTAAAGTCAAAATGGATGTGTGAAATCATAGAAAGGAGGTGTGTGAAACCATAGAATGAGGGTGTGTGAGGTCATAGAATGGAGGTGTGTGAAGTCACAGAATGGAGGTGTGTGAATTCATAGAATGGAGGTGTGTGAAGTCATAGAATGGAAGTGTGTGAAGTCACAGAATGGAGGTGTGTGAAGTCACAGAATGGAGGTGTGTGAAGTCACAGAATGGAGGTGAGTGAACACAGAATGGAGGTGTGTGAAGTCACAGAATGGAGGTGTGTGAAGTCATAGAATGGAAGTGTGTGAAGTCATAGAATGGAGGTGTGTGAAGTCAGAATGGAGGTGTGTGAAGTCACCGAATGGAGTTGTGTGAACTCAGAATGGAGGTGTGTGAAGTCACAGAATGGAGGTTTGTGAAGTCATAGAATGGGGTTGTGTGAAGTCATTGAATGGATGTTTCTGAAGTAAGAGTGAAGGTGTGTGAAGTCATAGAATGGAGGTATGTGAACACATAGAATGGAGGTGTGTGACTTCACAGAATGAAGGTGTGTGAAGTCAGAATGGAGGTGTTTAGTCATAGATTGGAGGTGGTGAAGTCATAGAAAGGAGGTGTGGAAAGTCATAGAATTAGGAGTGTGAATTCATAGAGTGCAGGTGAGTGAAGTCACAGATTAAAGGTCTGTGAAGTCATAGAATGGAGGTGTGTGATGTCAGAATGCAGGTGTGTGAACTCATAGATGGAGTTGTGTGAAGTCATAGTATGGAGGTGTGTGAAATCATAGAATGGAGTTTTGTGAAGTCACAGAATGGAGCTGTGTGAATACAGAATGGAGGTATGTGAAGTCATAGAATGTAGGTGTTTTAAGTCAGAACGGAGGTGTGTGAACTCATAGAATGGAGGTGAGTGACGTCACAATGGAAGTGTGTGAAGTCATACAATGGAGGTGTGTGAAGTCACAGAATGGAGCTGTGTGAATACAGAATGGAGGTATGTGAAGTCATAGAATGTAGGTGTTTGAAGTCAGAACGGAGGTGTGTGAACTCATAGAATGGAGGTGAGTGACGTCACAATGGAAGTGTGTGAAGTCATACAATGGAGGTGTGTGAAGTCACAGAATGGAGGTGTGTGAAGTCATAGAATGGAGGTGTGTGAAGTCACAGAATGGAGGTGTGTGAAGTCATAGATTGGAGGTGTGTGAAGTCACAGAATGGAGCTGTTTGAAGTCATAGAATGGAGGTGTGTGAAGTTATAGAATGGATGTTTGTAAAGTAAGAATGAAGTTGTATGAAGTCACAGAATTAAGGTGTGACGTCAAAGAATGCAGGTGTGTGAAGACATAGAATGGAGGTGTTTAAACTCAGAATGGAGGTGTGTGAAGTCACAGAATGGAGGTTTGTGAAGTCACAGAATGGAGGTGTGTGAAGTCACAGAATGGAAGTGTGTGAAGTCATAGAATGGAGGTGTTTGAAGTCACAGAATGGACGGTACGAAGTTATAGAATGGAGGTGTGTGAAGACACAGAATTGAGGTGTTTGAAGTCATATATTAGAGGTGTGTGAAGTCAAAATGGATGTGTGAAATCATAGAATGGAGGTGTGTGAAATCATAGAATGAGGGTGTGTGAGGTCATAGAATTGAGGTGTGTGAAGTCACAGAATGGAGGTGTGTGAAGTCAGAATGGAGGTGTGAAATCATAGAAAGGAGGTGTGGGAAGTCATAGAATGGAGGTGTGTGAAGTCACAGAATGGAGGTGTGTGAACTCAGAATGGAGGTTTGTGAAGTCACAGAATAGAGGTTTGTGAAGTCATAGAATGGAAGTGTGTAAAGTCATAGAATGGAGGTGTGTGAAGTCAGAATGGAGATGTGTGAAATCACCGAATGGAGTTGTGTGAACTCAGAATGGAGATGTGTGAAGTCACAGAATGGAGGTTTGTGAAGTCATAGAATGGAGGTGTGTGAAGTCATAGAATGGATGTTTCTGAAGTAAAAATGAAGGTGTGTGAAGTCATAGAAAGAGGTGTGGGAAGTCATAGAATGGAGGAATGTAAAGTCATAGAATTCAGGCGAGTGAAGTCACAGATTCGAGGTCTGTGAAGTCATAGAATGGAGGTGTGTGATATCAGAATGGAGGTGTGCGTAGTCATAGAATAGAGTTGTGTGAAGTCAGAATGGAGGTGTGTGAAGTCATAGAATGGAGGTGTGTGAAGTCAGAATGGAGGTGTGTGAACTCATAGAACGGAGGTGTGTGACGTCACAATGGAAGTGTGTGAAGTCATAGAATGGAGGTGTGTGAAGTCATAGAATGGAGGTGTGTGATATCATATAATGGAGGTGTGTGAAGTCACAGAATGGAGGTGTGTGAAGTCAGAATGGAGGTGTGAAGTCATAGAATAGAGGTGGGAGAAGTCATAGGAGGTGTGGGAAGTCAGAGAATGGAGGAGTGTGAAGTCATAGAGTGGAGGTGAGTGAAGTCACAGATTCGAGGTCTGTGAAGTCATACAATGGAGGTGTGTGAATTCAGAATGGAGGTGTGTGAAGTCATAGAATGGAGGTGTGTGAACTCATAGAATAGAGGTGTGTGACGTCACAATGGAAGTCTGTGAATTCATAGTATGGAGGTGTGTGAAGTCACAGAATGGAGGTGCGTGAAGTCAAAATGGAGGTGTGTGATGTCCTAAAATGGAGGTGTGTGAAGTCATAGAATGGAGGTGTGTGAACTCAGAATGGAGGTGTGTGAAGTCACAGAAGGGAAGTGTGTGAAGACAAAACGGAGGTGTGTGAAGTAAAAGAATGGAGGTGTGTGAAGTCACAGAATAGTGGTGTGTGAAATCAAAATGGTGGTGTGTGGAGTCACAAATGGAGGTGTGTGAAGTCACAGAATGTAGGTGTGTGAAGTCGAAATGGAGGTGTGTGAAGTCAAAGAATGGAGGTGTGTGAACTCATAGAATGGAGGTGTGTGAAGTCATGGAATGGAGGTTTGTGAAGTCAAACATTGGAAGTTTGGGAAATCATAGAATGGAGGTGTGTGAAGTCATAGAATGGAGGTGTGTGAAGTCATAGAATGGAAGTGTGTGAAGTCATAGAATGGAGGTGTGTGAAGTCATAGAATGGAGGTGTGTGAAGTCACAGAATGGAGGTGTGTGAAGTCACAGAATGGAGATGTGTGAAGTCAAAAAGGTGGTGTGAGAAGTCACAAATGTAAGTGTGTGAAGTCACAGAATGGAGGTGTGAAGTCAAAATGGTTGTGTGTGGAGTCAAAGAATGTAGGTGTGTGAAGTCAAAAAATGGAGGTGTGTGAAGTCATAGAATGGAGGTGTGTGAAGTCATAGAATATATGTTTGTGAAGTAAGAATGAAGGTGTGTGAAGTCATAGAATGGAGGTGTGTGAAGTCATAGAATGGAGCTGTGTGAAGTCATAGAACGGAGTTGTGTGACGTCATATAGTGGAGGTGTGTGAAGTCACATAATGGAGGTGTGTGAAGTCAGAATGGAGGTGTGAAGTCATAGAAAGGAGGTGTGGGCAGTCATAGAATGGAGGAGTGTGAAGTCATAGATTGGAGGTGAGTGAAGTCACAGATTCGAGGTCTGGGAAGTCATAGAATGGAGGTGTGTGAAGTCGAATGAAGGTTTGTGAAGTCATAGAATGTAGGTGTGTGAACTCATAGAATGGAGGAGTGTGACGTCCCAATGGAAGTGTGTGAATTCATAGAATGGAGGTGTGTGAAGTAACAGAATGGAAGTGTGTGAAGTCAAAATGGAGGTGTGTGACATCCTGAAATGGAGGTGTGAGAAGTCATAGAATGGAGGTGTGTGAAATCATAGAATAGAGGTTTCTGAAATCACAGAATGGCGGTGTGTGAACTGAGAATGGAGGTGTGTGAAGTCACAGAAGGGAGGTGTGTGAAGTCATCGTATGAAGGTATGTGAAATCATAGAATGGAAGTGTGTGAAATCATAGAATGGAGGTGTGCGAAGTCATACAATGAAGGTGTGTGAAGTCATAGAATGGAGGTGTGTGAAGTCACAGAAGAGAGGTGTGTGAAGTCACATAATGGAGGTGTGAGAAGTCAAAATGGAGGTGTGTGACGTCATAAAATGGAGGTGTGTGAAGTCATAGATTGGAGGTGTGTGAAGTCATAGAATGGAGGTGTGTGAAGTCACAGAATGGAGGTGTGTGAAGTCATAGAATGGAGGTGTGTGAAGTCAGAATAGAGGTGTGCAAAGTCATAGAATGGAGGTGTGTGAACTCACAGTGCAGGTGTGTGAAGTCACGGAATGGCGGTGCGTGAAGTCATAGAATGGAAGTGTGTGAAGTCATAGAATGGAGGTGTGTGAAGTCACAGAAGGGAGGTGTGTGGAGTCACTTAATGGAGGTGTGTGAAGTCAAAATGGAGGTGTGTGACGTCATAAAATGTATGTGTGTGAAGTCATAGATTGGAGGTGTGTGAAATCATAGAATGGAGGTTTGTGAAGTCACAGAATGGAGGTGTGTGAAGTCATAGAATGGAGGTGTGAAGTCAAAATGGTTGTGTGTGAAGTCAAAGAAAGTAGGTGTGTGAAGTCATCGAAGGGACGTGTGTGAAGTCACAGAATGGAGGTGTGTGAAGTCAGAATAGAGGTGTGCAAAGTCATAGAATGGAGGTGTGTGAAGTCAGAATGGAGGTGTGTGAAGTCATAGAATGGAGGTGTGTGAAGTCAGAATAGAGGTGTGTGAAGTCATAGAATGGAGGTGTGTGAAGTCAGAATAGAAGTGTGTGAAGTCACAGAATGGAGGTGTCTGAAGTCACAGAATGGTGGTGTGGGAAGTCACAGAATTGTAGTGTTTGAAGTCATATATTGGAGGTGTGTAAAGTCAAAATGGATGTGTGAATTCATAGAATGGAGGTGTGTGAAACCATAGAATGAGGGTGTGTGAGGTCATAGAATGGAGGTGTGTGAAGTCACAGAATGGAGGTGTGTGAAGTCATAGAATGGAGGTGTGTGAACTCATAGAATAGAGGTGTGTGACGTCACAATGGAGGTGTGTGATGTCCTAAAATGGAGGTGTGTGAAGTCATAGAATGGAGGTGTGTGAAATCATAGAATGAAGGTTTGTGAAGTCACAGAATGAAGGTGTGTGAAGTCAAAGAATGAAGGTGTGTGAAGTCATAGAATGGAGGTGTGTGAATTCATAGAAGGGAGGTGTGTGGAGTCACATAATGGAGGTGTGTGAAGTCAAAATGGAGGTGTGTGACGTCATAAAATGTAGGTGTGTGAAGTCATAGATTGGAGGTGTGTGAAATCATAGAATGGAGGTTTGTGAAGTCACAGAATGGAGGTGTGTGAAGTCATAGAATGGAGGTATGTGAAGTCAAATTGGAGGGGTGTGAAGTCGGAGAATGGAGGTGTGGGAAGTCACAGAATGAAGGTGGGTGAAGTCACAGAATGGAGGTGTGAGAAGTCAAAGAATGGAGGTGTGTGAAGTCACAGAATGGACGGGTACGAATTCATAGAATGGAGGTGTGTGAAGTCACAGAATTGAGGTGTTTGAAGTTATATATTGGAGGTGTGTGAAGTCAAAATGGATGTGTGAAGTCATAGAATGGAGGTGTGTGAAGTCGGAGAATGGAGGGGTGTGAAGTCACAGAATGGAGCTGTGTGAAGTCACAGAATGGAGGTGTGTGAAGTCACAGAATGGAGGTGGGTGAAGTCAAAGAATGGAGGTGTGTGAAGTCATAGAATGGAGGTGTGTGAACTCAGAATGGAGGTGTGTGAATGCACAGAATGGAGGTATGTGAATGCACAGAATGGAGGTGTGTGAAGTCATAGAATGGAAGTGTGTGAAGTCATAGAATGGAGGTGTGCAATGTCACACAATGAAGGTGTGTGCAGTCATAGAATGGAGGTGTGTGAAGTCACAGAAGAGAGGTATGTGAAGTCACATAATGGAGGTGTGAGAAGTCAAAATGGAGGTGTGTGACGTCATAAAATGGAGGTGTGTGAAGTCATAGATTGGATGTGTGTGAAATCATAGAATGGAGGTTTGTGAAGTCACAGAATCTAGGTGTGTGAAGTCACTTAATGGAGGTTTGTGAAGTCATAGAATGGAGGTGGTGAAGTCACAGAATGGAGGTGTGTGAAGTCATAGAATGGAGGTGTGCGAAGTCACAGAATGGAGGTGTGTGAAGTCACAGAATGGAGGTGTGTGAACTCAGAATGGATATGTGTAGTCACAGAATGGAGCTGTGTGAAGTCATAGAATTGAGGTGTGTGAAGTCACAGAATGGAGGTGTGTGAATTCATAGAATGGAGGTGTGACATCTCAGAATGGAGGTGTGTGAAATCGCAGAATGGAGGTGTGTGAGGTCACAGAATTGAGGTGTGTGAACTCACAATGCAGGTGTGTGAAGTCACGGAATGACGGTGTGTGAAGTCATAGAATGGAAGTGTGTGAAGTCATAGAATGGAGGTGTGTGAAGTCACATAAGCGAGGTGTGTGGAGTCACATAATGGAGGTGAGTGAAGTCAAAATGGAGGTATGTGACGTCATAAAATGTAGGTGTCTGAAGTCATAGTTTGGAGGTGTGTGAAATCATAGAATGGAGGTTTGTGAAGTCACAGAATGGAGGTGTGTGAAGTCACAGAATGGAGGTGTGTGAAGTCATAGAATGGAGGTATGTGAAGTCAAATTGGAGGGGTGTGAAGTCAGAGAATGGAGGTGTGGGAAGTCACAGAATGGAGGTGGGTGAAGTCACAGAATGGAGGTGTGTGAAGTCAAAGAATGGAGGTGTGTGAAGTCACAGAATGGACGGGTATGATTTCATAGAATGGAGGTGTGTGAAGTCACAGAATTGAGGTGTTTGAAGTTATATATTGGAGGTGTGTGAAGTCAAAGTGGATGTGTGAAGTCATAGAATGGAGGTGTGTGAAGTCGGGGAATGGAGGTGTGTGAAGTCACAGAATGGAGGTGTGTGAAGTCACAGAATGGAGGTGTGTGAAGTCACAGAATGGAGGTGTGTGAAGTCAAAGAATGGAGGTGTGTGAAGTCATAGAATGGAGGTGTGTGAAGTCATAGAATGTATGTTTGTGAAGTAAGAATGAAGGTGTGTGAAGTCATAGAATGGAGGTGTGTGAAGTCACAGAACGGAGGTGTGTGAAGTCATAGAATGGAGGTGTGTGAAGTCATAGAACGGAGTTGTGTGACGTCATATAATGGAGGTGTGTGAAGTCACATAATGGAGGTGTGTGAAGTCAGAATGGAGGTGTGTGAAGTCGAATGAAGGTGTGTGAAGTCATAGAATATAGGTGTGTGAAGTAATAGAATGGAGGTGTGTGACGTCACAAAGGAAGTGTGTGAAGTCATAGAATGGAGGTGTGTGAAGTCACAAAATGGAGGTGTGTAAAGTCATAGAATGGAGGTGTGTGAAATCATAGAATAGAGGTTTGGGAAGTCACAGAATGGAGGTGTGTGAACTCAGAATGAGGTGTGTGAAGTCACAGAATGGAGGTGTGTGAAGTCATCGCATGAAGGTATGTGAAATCATAGAATGGAGGTGTGTGAAGTCAGAGAATGAAAGTGTGTGAAGTCAAAATGGAGGTGTGTGACGTCCTAAAATGGAGGTGTGTGAAATCATAGAATAGAGGTTTGTGAAGTCACAAAATGGAGGTGTGTGAACTCAGAATGGAGGTGTGTGAAGTCACAGAAGGGAAGTGTGTGAAGACAAAACGGAGGTGTGTGAAGTCAAAGAATGGAGGTGTGTGAAGTCACAGAATGGTGGTGTGTGAAATCAAAATGGTGGTGTGTGGAGTCACAAATGGAGGTGTGTGAAGTCACAGAATGTAGGTGTGTGAAGTCGAAATGGAGGTGTGTGAAGTCAAAGAATGGAGGTGTGTGAACTCATAGAATGGAGGTGTGTGAAGTCATGGAATGGAGGTTTGTGAAGTCAAACATTGGAAGTGTGGGAAATCATAGAATGGAGGTGTGTGAAGTCATAGAATGGAGGTGTGTGAAGTCACAGAATGGAGGTGTGTGAAGTCACAGAATGGAGATGTGTGAAGTCAAAAAGGTGGTGTGAGAAGTCACAAATGTAAGTGTGTGAAGTCACAGAATGGAGGTGTGAAGTCAAAATGGTTGTGTGTGAAGTCAAAGAATGTAGGTGTGTGAAGTCATCGAAGGGAGGTGTGTGAAGTCACAGAATGGAGGTGTGTGAAGTCAGAATACAGGTGGGCGAAGTCATAGAATGGAGGTGTGTGAAGTCAGAATGGAGGTGTGTGAAGTCATAGAATGGAGGTGTGTGAAGTCAGAATAGAGGTGTGTGAAGTCATAGAATGGAGGTGTGTGAAGTCACAGAATGGAGGTGTGGGAAGTCACAGAATGGAAGTGTGTGAAGTCATAGAATGGAGGTGTGTGAAGTCACAGAATGGATGGTATGAACTCATAGAATGGAGGTGTGTGAAGTCACAGAATTGAGGTGTTTGAAGTCATATATAGGAGGTGTGTGAAGTCAAAATGGATGTGTGAATTCATAGAATGGAGGTGTGTGAAGTCACAGAATTGAGGTGTTTGAAGTCATATATTGGAGGTGTGTAAAGTCAAAATGGATGTGTGAAATCATAGAAAGGAGGTGTGTGAAACCATAGAATGAGGGTGTGTGAGGTCATAGAATGGAGGTGTGTGAAGTCACAGAATGGAGGTGTGTGAATTCATAGAATGGAGGTGTGTGAAGTCATAGAATGGAGGTGTGTGAAGTCACAGAAGCGAGGTGTATGGAGTCACATAATGGAGGTGAGTGAAGTCAAAATGGAGGTATGTGACATCATAAAATGTAGGTGTCTGAAGTCATAGTTTGGAGGTGTGTGAAATCATAGAATGGAGGTTTGGGAAGTCACAGAATGGAGGTGTGTGAAGTCACAGAATGGAGGTGTGTGAAGTCATAGAATGGAGGTATGTGAAGTCAAATTGGAGGGGTGTGAAGTCAGAGAATGGAGGTGTGGGAAGTCACAGAATGGAGGTGGGTGAAGTCACAGAATGGAGGTGTGTAAAGTCAAAGAATGGAGGTGTGTGAAGTCACAGAATGGACGGGTATGATTTCATAGAATGGAGGTGTGTGAAGTCACAGAATTGAGGTGTTTGAAGTTATATATTGGAGGTGTGTGAAGTCAAAATGGATGTGTGAAGTCATAGAATGGAGGTGTGTGAAGTCACAGAATGGAGGTGTGTGAAGTCACAGAATGGAGGTGTGTGAAGTCACAGAATGGAGGTGTGTGAAGTCAAAGAATGGAGGTGTGTGAAGTCATAGAATGGAGGTGTGTGAAGTCATAGAATGTATGTTTGTGAAGTAAGAATGAAGGTGTGTGAAGTCATAGAATGGAGGTGTGTGAAGTCACAGAATGGAGATGTGTGAAGTCATAGAATGGAGGTGTGTGAAGTCATAGAACGGAGTTGTGTGACGTCATATAATGGAGGTGTGTGAAGTCACATAATGGAGGTGTGTGAAGTCAGAATGGAGGTGTGTGAAGTCGAATGAAGGTGTGTGAAGTCATAGAATGTAGGTGTGTGAAGTAATAGAATGGAGGTGTGTGACGTCACAAAGGAAGTGTGTGAAGTCATAGAATGGAGGTGTGTGAAGTCACAAAATGGAGGTGTGTAAAGTCATAGAATGGAGGTGTGTGAAATCATAGAATAGAGGTTAGGGAAGTCACAGAATGGAGGTGTGTGAACTCAGAATGAGGTGTGTGAAGTCACAGAATGGAGGTGTGTGAAGTCATCGCATGAAGGTATGTGAAATCATAGAATGGAGGTGTGTGAAGTCAGAGAATGAAAGTGTGTGAAGTCAAAATGGAGGTGTGTGACGTCCTAAAATGGAGGTGTGTGAAATCATAGAATAGAGGTTTGTGAAGTCACAAAATGGAGGTGTGTGAACTCAGAATGGAGGTGTGTGAAGTCACAGAAGGGAAGTGTGTGAAGACAAAACGGAGGTGTGTGAAGTCAAAGAATGGAGGTGTGTGAAGTCACAGAATTGAGGTGTTTGAAGTCATATATTAGAGGTGTGTGAAGTCAAAATGGATGTGTGAAATCATAGAATGGAGGTGTGTGAAATCATAGAATGAGGGTGTGTGAGGTCATAGAATTGAGGTGTGTGAAGTCACAGAATGGAGGTGTGTGAAGTCAGAATGGAGGTGTGAAATCATAGAAAGGAGGTGTGGGAAGTCATAGAATGGAGGTGTGTGAAGTCACAGAATGGAGGTGTGTGAACTCAGAATGGAGGTTTGTGAAGTCACAGAATAGAGGTGTGTGAAGTCATAGAATGGAAGTGTGTAAAGTCATAGAATGGAGGTGTGTGAAGTCAGAATGGAGATGTGTGAAATCACCGAATGGAGTTGTGTGAACTCAGAATGGAGATGTGTGAAGTCACAGAATGGAGGTTTGTGAAGTCATAGAATGGAGGTGTGTGAAGTCATAGAATGGATGTTTCTGAAGTAAAAATGAAGGTGTGTGAAGTCATAGAAAGAGGTGTGGGAAGTCATAGAATGGAGGAATGTAAAGTCATAGAATTCAGGCGAGTGAAGTCACAGATTCGAGGTCTGTGAAGTCATAGAATGGAGGTGTGTGATATCAGAATGGAGGTGTGCGTAGTCATAGAATAGAGTTGTGTGAAGTCAGAATGGAGGTGTGTGAAGTCATAGAATGGAGGTGTGTGAAGTCAGAATGGAGGTGTGTGAACTCATAGAACGGAGGTGTGTGACGTCACAATGGAAGTGTGTGAAGTCATAGAATGGAGGTGTGTGAAGTCATAGAATGGAGGTGTGTGATATCATATAATGGAGGTGTGTGAAGTCACAGAATGGAGGTGTGTGAAGTCAGAATGGAGGTGTGAAGTCATAGAATAGAGGTGGGAGAAGTCATAGGAGGTGTGGGAAGTCAGAGAATGGAGGAGTGTGAAGTCATAGAGTGGAGGTGAGTGAAGTCACAGATTCGAGGTCTGTGAAGTCATACAATGGAGGTGTGTGAATTCAGAATGGAGGTGTGTGAAGTCATAGAATGGAGGTGTGTGAACTCATAGAATAGAGGTGTGTGACGTCACAATGGAAGTCTGTGAATTCATAGTATGGAGGTGTGTGAAGTCACAGAATGGAGGTGCGTGAAGTCAAAATGGAGGTGTGTGATGTCCTAAAATGGAGGTGTGTGAAGTCATAGAATGGAGGTGTGTGAACTCAGAATGGAGGTGTGTGAAGTCACAGAAGGGAAGTGTGTGAAGACAAAACGGAGGTGTGTGAAGTAAAAGAATGGAGGTGTGTGAAGTCACAGAATAGTGGTGTGTGAAATCAAAATGGTGGTGTGTGGAGTCACAAATGGAGGTGTGTGAAGTCACAGAATGTAGGTGTGTGAAGTCGAAATGGAGGTGTGTGAAGTCAAAGAATGGAGGTGTGTGAACTCATAGAATGGAGGTGTGTGAAGTCATGGAATGGAGGTTTGTGAAGTCAAACATTGGAAGTGTGGGAAATCATAGAATGGAGGTGTGTGAAGTCATAGAATGGAGGTGTGTGAAGTCATAGAATGGAAGTGTGTGAAGTCATAGAATGGAGGTGTGTGAAGTCATAGAATGGAGGTGTGTGAAGTCACAGAATGGAGGTGTGTGAAGTCACAGAATGGAGATGTGTGAAGTCAAAAAGGTGGTGTGAGAAGTCACAAATGTAAGTGTGTGAAGTCACAGAATGGAGGTGTGAAGTCAAAATGGTTGTGTGTGGAGTCAAAGAATGTAGGTGTGTGAAGTCAAAAAATGGAGGTGTGTGAAGTCATAGAATGGAGGTGTGTGAAGTCATAGAATATATGTTTGTGAAGTAAGAATGAAGGTGTGTGAAGTCATAGAATGGAGGTGTGTGAAGTCATAGAATGGAGCTGTGTGAAGTCATAGAACGGAGTTGTGTGACGTCATATAGTGGAGGTGTGTGAAGTCACATAATGGAGGTGTGTGAAGTCAGAATGGAGGTGTGAAGTCATAGAAAGGAGGTGTGGGCAGTCATAGAATGGAGGAGTGTGAAGTCATAGATTGGAGGTGAGTGAAGTCACAGATTCGAGGTCTGGGAAGTCATAGAATGGAGGTGTGTGAAGTCGAATGAAGGTTTGTGAAGTCATAGAATGTAGGTGTGTGAACTCATAGAATGGAGGAGTGTGACGTCCCAATGGAAGTGTGTGAATTCATAGAATGGAGGTGTGTGAAGTAACAGAATGGAAGTGTGTGAAGTCAAAATGGAGGTGTGTGACATCCTGAAATGGAGGTGTGAGAAGTCATAGAATGGAGGTGTGTGAAATCATAGAATAGAGGTTTCTGAAATCACAGAATGGCGGTGTGTGAACTGAGAATGGAGGTGTGTGAAGTCACAGAAGGGAGGTGTGTGAAGTCATCGTATGAAGGTATGTGAAATCATAGAATGGAAGTGTGTGAAATCATAGAATGGAGGTGTGCGAAGTCATACAATGAAGGTGTGTGAAGTCATAGAATGGAGGTGTGTGAAGTCACAGAAGAGAGGTGTGTGAAGTCACATAATGGAGATGTGAGAAGTCAAAATGGAGGTGTGTGACGTCATAAAATGGAGGTGTGTGAAGTCATAGATTGGAGGTGTGTGAAGTCATAGAATGGAGGTGTGTGAAGTCACAGAATGGAGGTGTGTGAAGTCATAGAATGGAGGTGTGTGAAGTCACAGAATGGAGGTGTGTGAAGTCACAGAATGGAGGTGTGTGAACTCAGCATGGAGATATGTGAAGTCACAGAATGGAGTTGTGTGAAGTCATAGAATTGAGGTGTGTGAAATCACAAAATGGAGGTGTGTGAATTCATAGAATGGAAGTGTGACATCTCAGAATGGATGTGTGTGAAATCGCAGAATGGAGGTGTGTGAGGTCACAGAATGGAGGTGTGTGAACTCACAGTGCAGGTGTGTGAAGTCACGGAATGGCGGTGCGTGAAGTCATAGAATGGAAGTGTGTGAAGTCATAGAATGGAGGTGTGTGAAGTCACAGAAGGGAGGTGTGTGGAGTCACTTAATGGAGGTGTGTGAAGTCAAAATGGAGGTGTGTGACGTCATAAAATGTATGTGTGTGAAGTCATAGATTGGAGGTGTGTGAAATCATAGAATGGAGGTTTGTGAAGTCACAGAATGGAGGTGTGTGAAGTCATAGAATGGAGGTGTGAAGTCAAAATGGTTGTGTGTGAAGTCAAAGAAAGTAGGTGTGTGAAGTCATCGAAGGGACGTGTGTGAAGTCACAGAATGGAGGTGTGTGAAGTCAGAATAGAGGTGTGCAAAGTCATAGAATGGAGGTGTGTGAAGTCAGAATGGAGGTGTGTGAAGTCATAGAATGGAGGTGTGTGAAGTCAGAATAGAGGTGTGTGAAGTCATAGAATGGAGGTGTGTGAAGTCAGAATAGAAGTGTGTGAAGTCACAGAATGGAGGTGTCTGAAGTCACAGAATGGTGGTGTGGGAAGTCACAGAATTGTAGTGTTTGAAGTCATATATTGGAGGTGTGTAAAGTCAAAATGGATGTGTGAATTCATAGAATGGAGGTGTGTGAAACCATAGAATGAGGGTGTGTGAGGTCATAGAATGGAGGTGTGTGAAGTCACAGAATGGAGGTGTGTGAAGTCATAGAATGGAGGTGTGTGAACTCATAGAATAGAGGTGTGTGACGTCACAATGGAGGTGTGTGATGTCCTAAAATGGAGGTGTGTGAAGTCATAGAATGGAGGTGTGTGAAATCATAGAATGAAGGTTTGTGAAGTCACAGAATGAAGGTGTGTGAAGTCAAAGAATGAAGGTGTGTGAAGTCATAGAATGGAGGTGTGTGAATTCATAGAAGGGAGGTGTGTGGAGTCACATAATGGAGGTGTGTGAAGTCAAAATGGAGGTGTGTGACGTCATAAAATGTAGGTGTGTGAAGTCATAGATTGGAGGTGTGTGAAATCATAGAATGGAGGTTTGTGAAGTCACAGAATGGAGGTGTGTGAAGTCATAGAATGGAGGTATGTGAAGTCAAATTGGAGGGGTGTGAAGTCGGAGAATGGAGGTGTGGGAAGTCACAGAATGAAGGTGGGTGAAGTCACAGAATGGAGGTGTGAGAAGTCAAAGAATGGAGGTGTGTGAAGTCACAGAATGGACGGGTACGAATTCATAGAATGGAGGTGTGTGAAGTCACAGAATTGAGGTGTTTGAAGTTATATATTGGAGGTGTGTGAAGTCAAAATGGATGTGTGAAGTCATAGAATGGAGGTGTGTGAAGTCGGAGAATGGAGGGGTGTGAAGTCACAGAATGGAGCTGTGTGAAGTCACAGAATGGAGGTGTGTGAAGTCACAGAATGGAGGTGGGTGAAGTCAAAGAATGGAGGTGTGTGAAGTCATAGAATGGAGGTGTGTGAACTCAGAATGGAGGTGTGTGAATGCACAGAATGGAGGTATGTGAATGCACAGAATGGAGGTGTGTGAAGTCATAGAATGGAAGTGTGTGAAGTCATAGAATGGAGGTGTGCAATGTCACACAATGAAGGTGTGTGCAGTCATAGAATGGAGGTGTGTGAAGTCACAGAAGAGAGGTATGTGAAGTCACATAATGGAGGTGTGAGAAGTCAAAATGGAGGTGTGTGACGTCATAAAATGGAGGTGTGTGAAGTCATAGATTGGATGTGTGTGAAATCATAGAATGGAGGTTTGTGAAGTCACAGAATCTAGGTGTGTGAAGTCACTTAATGGAGGTTTGTGAAGTCATAGAATGGAGGTGGTGAAGTCACAGAATGGAGGTGTGTGAAGTCATAGAATGGAGGTGTGCGAAGTCACAGAATGGAGGTGTGTGAAGTCACAGAATGGAGGTGTGTGAACTCAGAATGGATATGTGTAGTCACAGAATGGAGCTGTGTGAAGTCATAGAATTGAGGTGTGTGAAGTCACAGAATGGAGGTGTGTGAATTCATAGAATGGAGGTGTGACATCTCAGAATGGAGGTGTGTGAAATCGCAGAATGGAGGTGTGTGAGGTCACAGAATTGAGGTGTGTGAACTCACAATGCAGGTGTGTGAAGTCACGGAATGACGGTGTGTGAAGTCATAGAATGGAAGTGTGTGAAGTCATAGAATGGAGGTGTGTGAAGTCACATAAGCGAGGTGTGTGGAGTCACATAATGGAGGTGAGTGAAGTCAAAATGGAGGTATGTGACGTCATAAAATGTAGGTGTCTGAAGTCATAGTTTGGAGGTGTGTGAAATCATAGAATGGAGGTTTGTGAAGTCACAGAATGGAGGTGTGTGAAGTCACAGAATGGAGGTGTGTGAAGTCATAGAATGGAGGTATGTGAAGTCAAATTGGAGGGGTGTGAAGTCAGAGAATGGAGGTGTGGGAAGTCACAGAATGGAGGTGGGTGAAGTCACAGAATGGAGGTGTGTGAAGTCAAAGAATGGAGGTGTGTGAAGTCACAGAATGGACGGGTATGATTTCATAGAATGGAGGTGTGTGAAGTCACAGAATTGAGGTGTTTGAAGTTATATATTGGAGGTGTGTGAAGTCAAAGTGGATGTGTGAAGTCATAGAATGGAGGTGTGTGAAGTCGGGGAATGGAGGTGTGTGAAGTCACAGAATGGAGGTGTGTGAAGTCACAGAATGGAGGTGTGTGAAGTCACAGAATGGAGGTGTGTGAAGTCACAGAATGGAGGTGTGTGAAGTCACAGAATGGAGGTGTGTGAAGTCAAAGAATGGAGGTGTGTGAAGTCATAGAATGGAGGTGTGTGAAGTCATAGAATGTATGTTTGTGAAGTAAGAATGAAGGTGTGTGAAGTCATAGAATGGAGGTGTGTGAAGTCACAGAACGGAGGTGTGTGAAGTCATAGAATGGAGGTGTGTGAAGTCATAGAACGGAGTTGTGTGACGTCATATAATGGAGGTGTGTGAAGTCACATAATGGAGGTGTGTGAAGTCAGAATGGAGGTGTGTGAAGTCGAATGAAGGTGTGTGAAGTCATAGAATGTAGGTGTGTGAAGTAATAGAATGGAGGTGTGTGACGTCACAAAGGAAGTGTGTGAAGTCATAGAATGGAGGTGTGTGAAGTCACAAAATGGAGGTGTGTAAAGTCATAGAATGGAGGTGTGTGAAATCATAGAATAGAGGTTTGGGAAGTCACAGAATGGAGGTGTGTGAACTCAGAATGAGGTGTGTGAAGTCACAGAATGGAGGTGTGTGAAGTCATCGCATGAAGGTATGTGAAATCATAGAATGGAGGTGTGTGAAGTCAGAGAATGAAAGTGTGTGAAGTCAAAATGGAGGTGTGTGACGTCCTAAAATGGAGGTGTGTGAAATCATAGAATAGAGGTTTGTGAAGTCACAAAATGGAGGTGTGTGAACTCAGAATGGAGGTGTGTGAAGTCACAGAAGGGAAGTGTGTGAAGACAAAACGGAGGTGTGTGAAGTCAAAGAATGGAGGTGTGTGAAGTCACAGAATGGTGGTGTGTGAAATCAAAATGGTGGTGTGTGGAGTCACAAATGGAGGTGTGTGAAGTCACAGAATGTAGGTGTGTGAAGTCGAAATGGAGGTGTGTGAAGTCAAAGAATGGAGGTGTGTGAACTCATAGAATGGAGGTGTGTGAAGTCATGGAATGGAGGTTTGTGAAGTCAAACATTGGAAGTGTGGGAAATCATAGAATGGAGGTGTGTGAAGTCATAGAATGGAGGTGTGTGAAGTCACAGAATGGAGGTGTGTGAAGTCACAGAATGGAGATGTGTGAAGTCAAAAAGGTGGTGTGAGAAGTCACAAATGTAAGTGTGTGAAGTCACAGAATGGAGGTGTGAAGTCAAAATGGTTGTGTGTGAAGTCAAAGAATGTAGGTGTGTGAAGTCATCGAAGGGAGGTGTGTGAAGTCACAGAATGGAGGTGTGTGAAGTCAGAATACAGGTGGGCGAAGTCATAGAATGGAGGTGTGTGAAGTCAGAATGGAGGTGTGTGAAGTCATAGAATGGAGGTGTGTGAAGTCAGAATAGAGGTGTGTGAAGTCATAGAATGGAGGTGTGTGAAGTCACAGAATGGAGGTGTGGGAAGTCACAGAATGGAAGTGTGTGAAGTCATAGAATGGAGGTGTGTGAAGTCACAGAATGGATGGTATGAACTCATAGAATGGAGGTGTGTGAAGTCACAGAATTGAGGTGTTTGAAGTCATATATAGGAGGTGTGTGAAGTCAAAATGGATGTGTGAATTCATAGAATGGAGGTGTGTGAAGTCACAGAATTGAGGTGTTTGAAGTCATATATTGGAGGTGTGTAAAGTCAAAATGGATGTGTGAAATCATAGAAAGGAGGTGTGTGAAACCATAGAATGAGGGTGTGTGAGGTCATAGAATGGAGGTGTGTGAAGTCACAGAATGGAGGTGTGTGAATTCATAGAATGGAGGTGTGTGAAGTCATAGAATGGAGGTGTGTGAAGTCACAGAAGCGAGGTGTATGGAGTCACATAATGGAGGTGAGTGAAGTCAAAATGGAGGTATGTGACATCATAAAATGTAGGTGTCTGAAGTCATAGTTTGGAGGTGTGTGAAATCATAGAATGGAGGTTTGGGAAGTCACAGAATGGAGGTGTGTGAAGTCACAGAATGGAGGTGTGTGAAGTCATAGAATGGAGGTATGTGAAGTCAAATTGGAGGGGTGTGAAGTCAGAGAATGGAGGTGTGGGAAGTCACAGAATGGAGGTGGGTGAAGTCACAGAATGGAGGTGTGTAAAGTCAAAGAATGGAGGTGTGTGAAGTCACAGAATGGACGGGTATGATTTCATAGAATGGAGGTGTGTGAAGTCACAGAATTGAGGTGTTTGAAGTTATATATTGGAGGTGTGTGAAGTCAAAATGGATGTGTGAAGTCATAGAATGGAGGTGTGTGAAGTCACAGAATGGAGGTGTGTGAAGTCACAGAATGGAGGTGTGTGAAGTCACAGAATGGAGGTGTGTGAAGTCAAAGAATGGAGGTGTGTGAAGTCATAGAATGGAGGTGTGTGAAGTCATAGAATGTATGTTTGTGAAGTAAGAATGAAGGTGTGTGAAGTCATAGAATGGAGGTGTGTGAAGTCACAGAATGGAGATGTGTGAAGTCATAGAATGGAGGTGTGTGAAGTCATAGAACGGAGTTGTGTGACGTCATATAATGGAGGTGTGTGAAGTCACATAATGGAGGTGTGTGAAGTCAGAATGGAGGTGTGTGAAGTCGAATGAAGGTGTGTGAAGTCATAGAATGTAGGTGTGTGAAGTAATAGAATGGAGGTGTGTGACGTCACAAAGGAAGTGTGTGAAGTCATAGAATGGAGGTGTGTGAAGTCACAAAATGGAGGTGTGTAAAGTCATAGAATGGAGGTGTGTGAAATCATAGAATAGAGGTTAGGGAAGTCACAGAATGGAGGTGTGTGAACTCAGAATGAGGTGTGTGAAGTCACAGAATGGAGGTGTGTGAAGTCATCGCATGAAGGTATGTGAAATCATAGAATGGAGGTGTGTGAAGTCAGAGAATGAAAGTGTGTGAAGTCAAAATGGAGGTGTGTGACGTCCTAAAATGGAGGTGTGTGAAATCATAGAATAGAGGTTTGTGAAGTCACAAAATGGAGGTGTGTGAACTCAGAATGGAGGTGTGTGAAGTCACAGAAGGGAAGTGTGTGAAGACAAAACGGAGGTGTGTGAAGTCAAAGAATGGAGGTGTGTGAAGTCACAGAATGGTGGTGTGTGAAATCAAAATGGTGGTGTGTGGAGTCACAAATGGAGGTGTGTGAAGTCACAGAATGTAGGTGTGTGAAGTCGAAATGGAGGTGTGTGAAGTCAAAGAATGGAGGTGTGTGAACTCATAGAATGGAGGTGTGTGAAGTCATGGAATGGAGGTTTGTGAAGTCAAACATTGGAAGTGTGGGAAATCATAGAATGGAGGTGTGTGAAGTCATAGAATGGAGGTGTGTGAAGTCATAGAATGGAAGTGTGTGAAGTGATAGAATGGAGGTGTGTGAAGTCATAGAATGGAGGTGTGTGAAGTCACAGAATGGAGGTGTGTGAAGTCACAGAATGGAGATGTGTGAAGTCAAAAAGGTGCGGTGAGAAGTCACAAATGTAAGTGTGTGAAGTCACAGAATGGAGGTGTGAAGTCAAAATGGTTGTGTGTGAAGTCAAAGAATGTAGGTGTGTGAAGTCATCGAAGGGAGGTGTGTGAAGTCACAGAATGGAGGTGTGTGAAGTCAGAATACAGGTGGGCGAAGTCATAGAATGGAGGTGTGTGAAGTCAGAATGGAGGTGTGTGAAGTCACCGAATGGAGTTGTGTGAACTCAGAATGAGGTGTGTGAAGTCACTGAATGGAGGTTTGTGAAGTCATAGAATGGGGTTGTGTGAAGTCATTGAATGGATGTTTCTGAAGTAAGAGTGAAGGTGTGTGAAGTCATAGAATGGAGGTATGTGAACACATAGAATGGAGGTGTGTGACTTCACAGATTGAAGGTGTGTGAAGTCAGAATGGAGGTGTTTAGTCATAGATTGGAGGTGGTGAAGTCATAGAAAGGAGTTGTGGAAAGTCATAGAATTAGGAGTGTGAAGTCATAGAGTGCAGGTGAGTGAAGTCACAGATTCAAGGTCTGTGAAGTCATAGAATGGAGGTGTGTGATGTCAGAATGCAGGTGTGTGAACTCATAGATGGAGTTGTGTGAAGTCATAGTATGGAGGTGTGTGAAATCATAGAATGGAGTTTTGTGAAGTCACAGAATGGAGCTGTGTGAATACAGAATGGAGGTTTGTGAAGTCATAGAATGTAGGTGTTTGAAGTCAGAACGGAGGTGTTTGAACTCATAGAATGGAGGTGAGTGACGTCACAATGGAAGTGTGTGAAGTCATACAATGGAGGTGTGTGAAGTCACAGAATGGAGCTGTGTGAATACAGAATGGAGGTATGTGAAGTCATAGAATGTAGGTGTTTGAAGTCAGAACAGAGGTGTGTGAACTCATAGAATGGAGGTGAGTGACGTCACAATGGAAGTGTGTGAAGTCATACAATGGAGGTGTGTGAAGTCACAGAATGGAGGTGTGTGAAGTCATAGAATGGAGGTGTGTGAAGTCACAGAATGGAGCTGTTTGAAGTCATAGAATGGAGGTGTGTGAAGTTATAGAGTGGATGTTTGTAAAGTAAGAATGAAGTTGTATGAAGTCACAGAATAAAGGTGTGACGTCAAAGAATGCAGGTGTGTGAAGACATAGAATGGAGGTGTTTAAACTCAGAATGGAGGTGTGTGAAGTCACAGAATGGAGGTGTGTGAAGTCATAGAATGGAGGTCTTTGAAGTCACAGAATGGACGGTACGAAGTTATAGAATGGAGGTGTGTGAAGACACAGAATTGAGGTGTTTGAAGTCATATATTAGAGGTGTGTGAAGTCAAAATGGATGTGTGAAATCATAGAATGGAGGTGTGTGAAATCATAGAATGAGGGTGTGTGAGGTCATAGAATGGAGGTGTGTGAAGTCACAGAATGGAGTTGTGTGAAGTCAGAATGGAGGTGTGAAATCATAGAAAGGAGGTGTGGGAAGTCATAGAATGGAGGTGTGTGAAGTCACAGAATGGAGGTGTGTGAACTCAGAATGGAGGTTTGTGAAGTCACAGAATAGAGGTGTGTGAAGTCATAGAATGGAAGTGTGTAAAGTCATAGAATGGAGGTGTGTGAAGTCAGAATGGAGATGTGTGAAATCACCGAATGGAGTTGTGTGAACTCAGAATGGAGATGTGTGAAGTCACAGAATGGAGGTTTGTGAAGTCATAGAATGGAGGTGTGTGAAGTCATAGAATGGATGTTTCTGAAGTAAAAATGAAGGTGTGTGAAGTCATAGAAAGAGGTGTGGGAAGTCATAGAATGGAGGAATGTAAAGTCATAGAATTCAGGCGAGTGAAGTCACAGATTCGAGGTCTGTGAAGTCATAGAATGGAGGTGTGTGATATCAGAATGGAGGTGTGCGTAGTCATAGAATAGAGTTGTGTGAAGTCAGAATGGAGGTGTGTGAAGTCATAGAATGGAGGTGTGTGAAGTCAGAATGGAGGTGTGTGAACTCATAGAACGGAGGTGTGTGACGTCACAATGGAAGTGTGTGAAGTCATAGAATGGAGGTGTGTGAAGTCATAGAATGGAGGTGTGTGATATCATATAAGGGAGGTGTGTGAAGTCACAGAATGGAGGTGTGTGAAGTCAGAATGGAGGTGTGAAGTCATAGAATAGAGGTGGGAGAAGTCATAGAAAGGAGGTGTGGGAAGTCAGAGAATGGAGGAGTGTGAAGTCATAGAGTGGAGGTGAGTGAAGTCACAGATTCGAGGTCTGTGAAGTCATACAATGGAGGTGTGTGAATTCAGAATGGAGGTGTGTGAAGTCATAGAATGGAGGTGTGTGAACTCATAGAATAGAGGTGTGTGACGTCACAATGGAAGTCTGTGAATTCATAGTATGGAGGTGTGTGAAGTCACAGAATGGAGGTGTGTGAAGTCAAAATGGAGGTGTGTGATGTCCTAAAATGGAGGTGTGTGAAGTCATAGAATGGAGGTGTGTGAACTCATAGAATGAAGGTTTGTGAAGTCACAGAATTGAGGTGTGTGAAGTCGTAGAATGGAGGTGTGTGAAGTCACAAAATGGAGGTGTGTGAAGTCACAGAATGGAGGTGTGTGAACGAAGAATGGAGATGTGTGAAGTCACAGAATGGAGGTGTGTGAAGTCACAGAATGGAGGTGTGTGAACGAAGAATGGAGATGTGTGAAGTCATAGAACTGAGGTGTGTGAAATCACAGAATGGAGGTGTGTGAATTCATAGAATGGAGGTTGACATCTCAGAATGGAGGTGTGTGAAATCACAGAATGGAGGTGTGTGAGGTCACAGAATGGAGATGTGTGAACTCACAATGCAGGTGTGTGAAGTCACGGAATGGCGGTGTTTGAGGTCATAGAATGGAAGTGTGTGAAGTGATAGAATGGAGGTGTGTGAAGTCACAGAAGGGAGGTGTGTGAAGTCACATAATGGAGGTGTGTGAAGTCAAAATAGAGGTGTGTGACGTCATAAAATGTAGGTGTGTGAAGTCATAGATTGGAGGTGTGTGAAATCATAGAATGGAGGTTTGTGAAGTCACAGAATGGAGGTGTGTGAAGTCGTAGAATGGAGGTATGTGAAGTCAAATTGGAGGGGTGTGAAGTCGGAGAATGGAGGTGTGGTAAGTCACAGAATGGAGGTGGGTGAAGTCACAGAACGGAGGTGTGTGAAGTCACAGAATGGAGGTGTGTGAAGTCACAGAAGGGAGGTGTGTGAAGTCAAAGAATGGAGGTGTGTGAAGTCACAGAATGGAGGTGTGTGAAGTCAAAGAATGGAGGTGTGTGAAGTCGGAGAATGGAGGTGTGTGAAGTCACAGAATGGAGCTGTGTGAAGTCACAGAATGGAGGTGTGTGAAGTCACAGAATGGAGGTGTGTGAAGTCACAGAATGGAGGTGTGTGAAGTCAAAGAATGGAGGTGTGTGAACTCATAGAATGGAGGTGTGTGAAGTCATAGAATATATGTTTGTGAAATAAGAATGAAGGTGTGTGAAGTCATAGAATGGAGGTGTGTGAAGTCACAGAATGGAGGTGTGTGAAGTCAGAACGGAGGTGTGTGAACTCATAGAATGGAGGTGAGTGACGTCACAATGGAAGTGTGTGAAGTCATACAATGGAGGTGTGTGAAGTCACAGAATGGAGCTGTGTGAATACAGAATGGAGGTATGTGAAGTCATAGAATGTAGGTGTTTGAAGTCAGAACAGAGGTGTGTGAACTCATAGAATGGAGGTGAGTGACGTCACAATGGAAGTGTGTGAAGTCATACAATGGAGGTGTGTGAAGTCACAGAATGGAGGTGTGTGAAGTCATAGAATGGAGGTGTGTGAAGTCACAGAATGGAGCTGTTTGAAGTCATAGAATGGAGGTGTGTGAAGTTATAGAGTGGATGTTTGTAAAGTAAGAATGAAGTTGTATGAAGTCACAGAATAAAGGTGTGACGTCAAAGAATGCAGGTGTGTGAAGACATAGAATGGAGGTGTTTAAACTCAGAATGGAGGTGTGTGAAGTCACAGAATGGAGGTGTGTGAAGTCATAGAATGGAGGTCTTTGAAGTCACAGAATGGACGGTACGAAGTTATAGAATGGAGGTGTGTGAAGACACAGAATTGAGGTGTTTGAAGTCATATATTAGAGGTGTGTGAAGTCAAAATGGATGTGTGAAATCATAGAATGGAGGTGTGTGAAATCATAGAATGAGGGTGTGTGAGGTCATAGAATGGAGGTGTGTGAAGTCACAGAATGGAGGTGTGTGAAGTCAGAATGGAGGTGTGAAATCATAGAAAGGAGGTGTGGGAAGTCATAGAATGGAGGTGTGTGAAGTCACAGAATGGAGGTGTGTGAACTCAGAATGGAGGTTTGTGAAGTCACAGAATAGAGGTGTGTGAAGTCATAGAATGGAAGTGTGTGAAGTCATAGAATGGAGGTGTGTGAAGTCAGAATGGAGATGTGTGAAATCACCGAATGGAGTTGTGTGAACTCAGAATGGAGATGTGTGAAGTCACAGAATGGAGGTTTGTGAAGTCATAGAATGGAGGTGTGTGAAGTCATAGAATGGATGTTTCTGAAGTAAAAATGAAGGTGTGTGAAGTCATAGAAAGAGGTGTGGGAAGTCATAGAATGGAGGAATGTAAAGTCATAGAATTCAGGCGAGTGAAGTCACAGATTCGAGGTCTGTGAAGTCATAGAATGGAGGTGTGTGATATCAGAATGGAGGTGTGCGTAGTCATAGAATAGAGTTGTGTGAAGTCAGAATGGAGGTGTGTGAAGTCATAGAATGGAGGTGTGTGAAGTCAGAATGGAGGTGTGTGAACTCATAGAACGGAGGTGTGTGACGTCACAATGGAAGTGTGTGAAGTCATAGAATGGAGGTGTGTGAAGTCATAGAATATATGTTTGTGAAATAAGAATGAAGGTGTGTGAAGTCATAGAATGGAGGTGTGTGAAGTCACAGAATGGAGGTGTGTGAAGTCATAGAATGGAGGTGTGTGAAGTCATAGAACGGAGTTTTGTGACGTCATTGAATGGAGGTGTGTGAAGTCACGTAATGGAGGTGTGTGAAGTCAGAATGGAGATGTGAAGTCATAGAAAGGAGGTGTGGGAAGGCATAGAATGGAGGAGTGTGAAGTCATAGATTGGAGGTGAGTGAAGTCACAGATTCGAGGTCTGTGAAGTCATAGAATGGAGGTGTGTGAAGTCGAATGAAGGTGTGTGAAGTCATAGAATGTAGGTGTGTGAACTCATAGAATTGAGGTGTGTGACGTCCCAATGGAAGTGTGTGAACTCATAGAATGGAGGTGTGTGAAGTCACAGAATGGAAGTGTGTGAAGTCAAAATGGAGGTGTGTGACGTCCTAAAATGGAGGTGTGAGAAGTCATAGAATGGAGGTGTGTGAAATCATAGAAAAGAGGTTTGTGAAGTCACAGAATAGAGGTGTGTGAACTCAGAATGGTGGTGTATGAAGGCACAGAATGTAGGTGTGTGATGTCATCGTATGAAGGTATGTGAAATCATAGAATGGAAGTGTGTGAAGTCATAGAATGGAGGTGTGTGAAGTCAAAGAATGGAGGTGGGTGAAGTCACAGAATGGAGGTGTGTGAAGTCAAAGAATGGAGGTGTGTGAAGTCACAGAATGGACGGGTATGATTTCATAGAATGGAGTTGTGTGAAGTCACATAATTGAGGTGTTTGAAGTTATATATTGGAGGTGTGTGAAGTCAAAATGGATGTGTGAAGTCATAGAAGGGAGGTGTGTGAAGTCGGAGAATGGAAGTGTGTGAAGTCACAGAATGGAGCTGTGTGAAGTCACAGAATGGAGGTGTGTGAAGTCACAGAATGGAGGTGTGTGAAGTCAAAGAATGGAGGTGTGTGAAGTCATAGAATGGAGGTGTGTGAAGTCATAGAATGTATGTTTGTGAAGTAAGAATGAAGGTGTGTGAAGTCATAGAATGGAGGTGTGTGAAGTCACAGAATGGAGGTGTGTGAAGTCATAGAATGGAGGTGTGTGAAGTCATAGAACGGAGTTGTGTGACGTCATATAATGGAGGTATGTGAAGTCACATAATGGAGGTGTGTGAAGTCAGAATGGAGGTGTGTGAAGTCGAATGAAGGTGTGTGAAGTCATAGAATGTAGGTGTGTGAACTGATAGAATGGAGGTGTGTGAAGTCACAAAATGGAAGTGTGTGAAGTCAAAATGGAGGTGTGTGACGTCCTAACACGGATGTGTGTGAAGTCATAGAATGGAGGTGTGTGAAATCATAGAATAGAGGTTTGGGAAGTCACAGAATAGAGGTGTGTGAACTCAGAATGGAGGTGTGTGAAGTCACAGAATGGAGGTGTGTGAAGTCATCGCATGAAGGTATGTGAGATCATAGAATGGAGGTGTGTAAAGTCACAGAATGAAAGTGTGTGAAGTCAAAATGGAGGTGTGTGACGTCCTAAAATGGAGGTGTGTGAAATCATAGAATAGAGGTTTGTGAAGTCACAAAATGGAGGTGTGTGAACTCAGAATGGAGGTGTATGAAATCACAGAATGGAAGTGTGTGAAGTCAAAACGGAGGTGTGTGAAGTCAAAGAATGGAGGTGTGTGAAGTCACAGAATGGTGGTGTGTGAAATCAAAATGGTGGTGTGTGAAGTCACAAATGGAGGTGTGTGAAGTCACAGAATGTAGGTGTGTGAAGTCAAAATGGAGGTGTGTGAAGTCAAAGACTGGAGGTGTGTGAAGTCATAGAATGGAGGTGGGTGAAGTCACGGAAGGGAGGTGTGTGAAATCACAGAATGGACGTGTGTGAAGTCACAGAATGGAGGTGTGTGAAGTCACAGAATGGAGATATGTGAAGTCAAAAAGGTGGTGTGAGAAGTCACAAATGTAAGTGTGTGAAGTCACAGAATGGAGGTGTGAAGTCAAAATGGTTGTGTATGAAGGCAAAGAATGTAGGTGTGTGAAGTCATCGAAGGGAGGTGTGTGAAGTCACAAAATGGAGGTGTGTGAAGACAGAATAGAGGTGTGCGAAGTCATAGAATGGAGGTGTGTGAAGTCAGAATGGAGGTGTGTGAAGTCATAGAATGGAGGTGTGTGAAGTCAGAATAGAGGTGTGTGAACTCATAGAATGGAGGAGTGTGACGTCCCAATGGAAGTGTGTGAATTCATAGAATGGAGGTGTGTGAAGTAACAGAATGGAAGTGTGTGAAGTCAAAATGGAGGTGTGTGACATCCTGAAATGGAGGTGTGAGAAGTCATAGAATGGAGGTGTGTGAAATCATAGAATAGAGGTTTCTGAAATCACAGAATGGCGGTGTGTGAACTGAGAATGGAGGTGTGTGAAGTCACAGAAGGGAGGTGTGTGAAGTCATCGTATGAAGGTATGTGAAATCATAGAATGGAAGTGTGTGAAATCATAGAATGGAGGTGTGCGAAGTCATACAATGAAGGTGTGTGAAGTCATAGAATGGAGGTGTGTGAAGTCACAGAAGAGAGGTGTGTGAAGTCACATAATGGAGGTGTGAGAAGTCAAAATGGAGGTGTGTGACGTCATAAAATGGAGGTGTGTGAAGTCATAGATTGGAGGTGTGTGAAGTCATAGAATGGAGGTGTGTGAAGTCACAGAATGGAGGTGTGTGAAGTCATAGAATGGAGGTGTGTGAAGTCACAGAATGGAGGTGTGTGAAGTCACAGAATGGAGGTGTGTGAACTCAGCATGGAGATATGTGAAGTCACAGAATGGAGTTGTGTGAAGTCATAGAATTGAGGTGTGTGAAATCACAAAATGGAGGTGTGTGAATTCATAGAATGGAAGTGTGACATCTCAGAATGGATGTGTGTGAAATCGCAGAATGGAGGTGTGTGAGGTCACAGAATGGAGGTGTGTGAACTCACAGTGCAGGTGTGTGAAGTCACGGAATGGCGGTGCGTGAAGTCATAGAATGGAAGTGTGTGAAGTCATAGAATGGAGGTGTGTGAAGTCACAGAAGGGAGGTGTGTGGAGTCACTTAATGGAGGTGTGTGAAGTCAAAATGGAGGTGTGTGACGTCATAAAATGTATGTGTGTGAAGTCATAGATTGGAGGTGTGTGAAATCATAGAATGGAGGTTTGTGAAGTCACAGAATGGAGGTGTGTGAAGTCATAGAATGGAGGTGTGAAGTCAAAATGGTTGTGTGTGAAGTCAAAGAAAGTAGGTGTGTGAAGTCATCGAAGGGACGTGTGTGAAGTCACAGAATGGAGGTGTGTGAAGTCAGAATAGAGGTGTGCAAAGTCATAGAATGGAGGTGTGTGAAGTCAGAATGGAGGTGTGTGAAGTCATAGAATGGAGGTGTGTGAAGTCAGAATAGAGGTGTGTGAAGTCATAGAATGGAGGTGTGTGAAGTCAGAATAGAAGTGTGTGAAGTCACAGAATGGAGGTGTCTGAAGTCACAGAATGGTGGTGTGGGAAGTCACAGAATTGTAGTGTTTGAAGTCATATATTGGAGGTGTGTAAAGTCAAAATGGATGTGTGAATTCATAGAATGGAGGTGTGTGAAACCATAGAATGAGGGTGTGTGAGGTCATAGAATGGAGGTGTGTGAAGTCACAGAATGGAGGTGTGTGAAGTCATAGAATGGAGGTGTGTGAACTCATAGAATAGAGGTGTGTGACGTCACAATGGAGGTGTGTGATGTCCTAAAATGGAGGTGTGTGAAGTCATAGAATGGAGGTGTGTGAAATCATAGAATGAAGGTTTGTGAAGTCACAGAATGAAGGTGTGTGAAGTCAAAGAATGAAGGTGTGTGAAGTCATAGAATGGAGGTGTGTGAATTCATAGAAGGGAGGTGTGTGGAGTCACATAATGGAGGTGTGTGAAGTCAAAATGGAGGTGTGTGACGTCATAAAATGTAGGTGTGTGAAGTCATAGATTGGAGGTGTGTGAAATCATAGAATGGAGGTTTGTGAAGTCACAGAATGGAGGTGTGTGAAGTCATAGAATGGAGGTATGTGAAGTCAAATTGGAGGGGTGTGAAGTCGGAGAATGGAGGTGTGGGAAGTCACAGAATGAAGGTGGGTGAAGTCACAGAATGGAGGTGTGAGAAGTCAAAGAATGGAGGTGTGTGAAGTCACAGAATGGACGGGTACGAATTCATAGAATGGAGGTGTGTGAAGTCACAGAATTGAGGTGTTTGAAGTTATATATTGGAGGTGTGTGAAGTCAAAATGGATGTGTGAAGTCATAGAATGGAGGTGTGTGAAGTCGGAGAATGGAGGGGTGTGAAGTCACAGAATGGAGCTGTGTGAAGTCACAGAATGGAGGTGTGTGAAGTCACAGAATGGAGGTGGGTGAAGTCAAAGAATGGAGGTGTGTGAAGTCATAGAATGGAGGTGTGTGAACTCAGAATGGAGGTGTGTGAATGCACAGAATGGAGGTATGTGAATGCACAGAATGGAGGTGTGTGAAGTCATAGAATGGAAGTGTGTGAAGTCATAGAATGGAGGTGTGCAATGTCACACAATGAAGGTGTGTGCAGTCATAGAATGGAGGTGTGTGAAGTCACAGAAGAGAGGTATGTGAAGTCACATAATGGAGGTGTGAGAAGTCAAAATGGAGGTGTGTGACGTCATAAAATGGAGGTGTGTGAAGTCATAGATTGGATGTGTGTGAAATCATAGAATGGAGGTTTGTGAAGTCACAGAATCTAGGTGTGTGAAGTCACTTAATGGAGGTTTGTGAAGTCATAGAATGGAGGTGGTGAAGTCACAGAATGGAGGTGTGTGAAGTCATAGAATGGAGGTGTGCGAAGTCACAGAATGGAGGTGTGTGAAGTCACAGAATGGAGGTGTGTGAACTCAGAATGGATATGTGTAGTCACAGAATGGAGCTGTGTGAAGTCATAGAATTGAGGTGTGTGAAGTCACAGAATGGAGGTGTGTGAATTCATAGAATGGAGGTGTGACATCTCAGAATGGAGGTGTGTGAAATCGCAGAATGGAGGTGTGTGAGGTCACAGAATTGAGGTGTGTGAACTCACAATGCAGGTGTGTGAAGTCACGGAATGACGGTGTGTGAAGTCATAGAATGGAAGTGTGTGAAGTCATAGAATGGAGGTGTGTGAAGTCACATAAGCGAGGTGTGTGGAGTCACATAATGGAGGTGAGTGAAGTCAAAATGGAGGTATGTGACGTCATAAAATGTAGGTGTCTGAAGTCATAGTTTGGAGGTGTGTGAAATCATAGAATGGAGGTTTGTGAAGTCACAGAATGGAGGTGTGTGAAGTCACAGAATGGAGGTGTGTGAAGTCATAGAATGGAGGTATGTGAAGTCAAATTGGAGGGGTGTGAAGTCAGAGAATGGAGGTGTGGGAAGTCACAGAATGGAGGTGGGTGAAGTCACAGAATGGAGGTGTGTGAAGTCAAAGAATGGAGGTGTGTGAAGTCACAGAATGGACGGGTATGATTTCATAGAATGGAGGTGTGTGAAGTCACAGAATTGAGGTGTTTGAAGTTATATATTGGAGGTGTGTGAAGTCAAAGTGGATGTGTGAAGTCATAGAATGGAGGTGTGTGAAGTCGGGGAATGGAGGTGTGTGAAGTCACAGAATGGAGGTGTGTGAAGTCACAGAATGGAGGTGTGTGAAGTCACAGAATGGAGGTGTGTGAAGTCAAAGAATGGAGGTGTGTGAAGTCATAGAATGGAGGTGTGTGAAGTCATAGAATGTATGTTTGTGAAGTAAGAATGAAGGTGTGTGAAGTCATAGAATGGAGGTGTGTGAAGTCACAGAACGGAGGTGTGTGAAGTCATAGAATGGAGGTGTGTGAAGTCATAGAACGGAGTTGTGTGACGTCATATAATGGAGGTGTGTGAAGTCACATAATGGAGGTGTGTGAAGTCAGAATGGAGGTGTGTGAAGTCGAATGAAGGTGTGTGAAGTCATAGAATGTAGGTGTGTGAAGTAATAGAATGGAGGTGTGTGACGTCACAAAGGAAGTGTGTGAAGTCATAGAATGGAGGTGTGTGAAGTCACAAAATGGAGGTGTGTAAAGTCATAGAATGGAGGTGTGTGAAATCATAGAATAGAGGTTTGGGAAGTCACAGAATGGAGGTGTGTGAACTCAGAATGAGGTGTGTGAAGTCACAGAATGGAGGTGTGTGAAGTCATCGCATGAAGGTATGTGAAATCATAGAATGGAGGTGTGTGAAGTCAGAGAATGAAAGTGTGTGAAGTCAAAATGGAGGTGTGTGACGTCCTAAAATGGAGGTGTGTGAAATCATAGAATAGAGGTTTGTGAAGTCACAAAATGGAGGTGTGTGAACTCAGAATGGAGGTGTGTGAAGTCACAGAAGGGAAGTGTGTGAAGACAAAACGGAGGTGTGTGAAGTCAAAGAATGGAGGTGTGTGAAGTCACAGAATGGTGGTGTGTGAAATCAAAATGGTGGTGTGTGGAGTCACAAATGGAGGTGTGTGAAGTCACAGAATGTAGGTGTGTGAAGTCGAAATGGAGGTGTGTGAAGTCAAAGAATGGAGGTGTGTGAACTCATAGAATGGAGGTGTGTGAAGTCATGGAATGGAGGTTTGTGAAGTCAAACATTGGAAGTGTGGGAAATCATAGAATGGAGGTGTGTGAAGTCATAGAATGGAGGTGTGTGAAGTCACAGAATGGAGGTGTGTGAAGTCACAGAATGGAGATGTGTGAAGTCAAAAAGGTGGTGTGAGAAGTCACAAATGTAAGTGTGTGAAGTCACAGAATGGAGGTGTGAAGTCAAAATGGTTGTGTGTGAAGTCAAAGAATGTAGGTGTGTGAAGTCATCGAAGGGAGGTGTGTGAAGTCACAGAATGGAGGTGTGTGAAGTCAGAATACAGGTGGGCGAAGTCATAGAATGGAGGTGTGTGAAGTCAGAATGGAGGTGTGTGAAGTCATAGAATGGAGGTGTGTGAAGTCAGAATAGAGGTGTGTGAAGTCATAGAATGGAGGTGTGTGAAGTCACAGAATGGAGGTGTGGGAAGTCACAGAATGGAAGTGTGTGAAGTCATAGAATGGAGGTGTGTGAAGTCACAGAATGGATGGTATGAACTCATAGAATGGAGGTGTGTGAAGTCACAGAATTGAGGTGTTTGAAGTCATATATAGGAGGTGTGTGAAGTCAAAATGGATGTGTGAATTCATAGAATGGAGGTGTGTGAAGTCACAGAATTGAGGTGTTTGAAGTCATATATTGGAGGTGTGTAAAGTCAAAATGGATGTGTGAAATCATAGAAAGGAGGTGTGTGAAACCATAGAATGAGGGTGTGTGAGGTCATAGAATGGAGGTGTGTGAAGTCACAGAATGGAGGTGTGTGAATTCATAGAATGGAGGTGTGTGAAGTCATAGAATGGAGGTGTGTGAAGTCACAGAAGCGAGGTGTATGGAGTCACATAATGGAGGTGAGTGAAGTCAAAATGGAGGTATGTGACATCATAAAATGTAGGTGTCTGAAGTCATAGTTTGGAGGTGTGTGAAATCATAGAATGGAGGTTTGGGAAGTCACAGAATGGAGGTGTGTGAAGTCACAGAATGGAGGTGTGTGAAGTCATAGAATGGAGGTATGTGAAGTCAAATTGGAGGGGTGTGAAGTCAGAGAATGGAGGTGTGGGAAGTCACAGAATGGAGGTGGGTGAAGTCACAGAATGGAGGTGTGTAAAGTCAAAGAATGGAGGTGTGTGAAGTCACAGAATGGACGGGTATGATTTCATAGAATGGAGGTGTGTGAAGTCACAGAATTGAGGTGTTTGAAGTTATATATTGGAGGTGTGTGAAGTCAAAATGGATGTGTGAAGTCATAGAATGGAGGTGTGTGAAGTCACAGAATGGAGGTGTGTGAAGTCACAGAATGGAGGTGTGTGAAGTCACAGAATGGAGGTGTGTGAAGTCAAAGAATGGAGGTGTGTGAAGTCATAGAATGGAGGTGTGTGAAGTCATAGAATGTATGTTTGTGAAGTAAGAATGAAGGTGTGTGAAGTCATAGAATGGAGGTGTGTGAAGTCACAGAATGGAGATGTGTGAAGTCATAGAATGGAGGTGTGTGAAGTCATAGAACGGAGTTGTGTGACGTCATATAATGGAGGTGTGTGAAGTCACATAATGGAGGTGTGTGAAGTCAGAATGGAGGTGTGTGAAGTCGAATGAAGGTGTGTGAAGTCATAGAATGTAGGTGTGTGAAGTAATAGAATGGAGGTGTGTGACGTCACAAAGGAAGTGTGTGAAGTCATAGAATGGAGGTGTGTGAAGTCACAAAATGGAGGTGTGTAAAGTCATAGAATGGAGGTGTGTGAAATCATAGAATAGAGGTTAGGGAAGTCACAGAATGGAGGTGTGTGAACTCAGAATGAGGTGTGTGAAGTCACAGAATGGAGGTGTGTGAAGTCATCGCATGAAGGTATGTGAAATCATAGAATGGAGGTGTGTGAAGTCAGAGAATGAAAGTGTGTGAAGTCAAAATGGAGGTGTGTGACGTCCTAAAATGGAGGTGTGTGAAATCATAGAATAGAGGTTTGTGAAGTCACAAAATGGAGGTGTGTGAACTCAGAATGGAGGTGTGTGAAGTCACAGAAGGGAAGTGTGTGAAGACAAAACGGAGGTGTGTGAAGTCAAAGAATGGAGGTGTGTGAAGTCACAGAATGGTGGTGTGTGAAATCAAAATGGTGGTGTGTGGAGTCACAAATGGAGGTGTGTGAAGTCACAGAATGTAGGTGTGTGAAGTCGAAATGGAGGTGTGTGAAGTCAAAGAATGGAGGTGTGTGAACTCATAGAATGGAGGTGTGTGAAGTCATGGAATGGAGGTTTGTGAAGTCAAACATTGGAAGTGTGGGAAATCATAGAATGGAGGTGTGTGAAGTCATAGAATGGAGGTGTGTGAAGTCATAGAATGGAAGTGTGTGAAGTGATAGAATGGAGGTGTGTGAAGTCATAGAATGGAGGTGTGTGAAGTCACAGAATGGAGGTGTGTGAAGTCACAGAATGGAGATGTGTGAAGTCAAAAAGGTGCGGTGAGAAGTCACAAATGTAAGTGTGTGAAGTCACAGAATGGAGGTGTGAAGTCAAAATGGTTGTGTGTGAAGTCAAAGAATGTAGGTGTGTGAAGTCATCGAAGGGAGGTGTGTGAAGTCACAGAATGGAGGTGTGTGAAGTCAGAATACAGGTGGGCGAAGTCATAGAATGGAGGTGTGTGAAGTCAGAATGGAGGTGTGTGAAGTCACCGAATGGAGTTGTGTGAACTCAGAATGAGGTGTGTGAAGTCACTGAATGGAGGTTTGTGAAGTCATAGAATGGGGTTGTGTGAAGTCATTGAATGGATGTTTCTGAAGTAAGAGTGAAGGTGTGTGAAGTCATAGAATGGAGGTATGTGAACACATAGAATGGAGGTGTGTGACTTCACAGATTGAAGGTGTGTGAAGTCAGAATGGAGGTGTTTAGTCATAGATTGGAGGTGGTGAAGTCATAGAAAGGAGTTGTGGAAAGTCATAGAATTAGGAGTGTGAAGTCATAGAGTGCAGGTGAGTGAAGTCACAGATTCAAGGTCTGTGAAGTCATAGAATGGAGGTGTGTGAAATCATAGAATGGAGTTTTGTGAAGTCACAGAATGGAGCTGTGTGAATACAGAATGGAGGTTTGTGAAGTCATAGAATGTAGGTGTTTGAAGTCAGAACGGAGGTGTTTGAACTCATAGAATGGAGGTGAGTGACGTCACAATGGAAGTGTGTGAAGTCATACAATGGAGGTGTGTGAAGTCACAGAATGGAGCTGTGTGAATACAGAATGGAGGTATGTGAAGTCATAGAATGTAGGTGTTTGAAGTCAGAACAGAGGTGTGTGAACTCATAGAATGGAGGTGAGTGACGTCACAATGGAAGTGTGTGAAGTCATACAATGGAGGTGTGTGAAGTCACAGAATGGAGGTGTGTGAAGTCATAGAATGGAGGTGTGTGAAGTCACAGAATGGAGCTGTTTGAAGTCATAGAATGGAGGTGTGTGAAGTTATAGAGTGGATGTTTGTAAAGTAAGAATGAAGTTGTATGAAGTCACAGAATAAAGGTGTGACGTCAAAGAATGCAGGTGTGTGAAGACATAGAATGGAGGTGTTTAAACTCAGAATGGAGGTGTGTGAAGTCACAGAATGGAGGTGTGTGAAGTCATAGAATGGAGGTCTTTGAAGTCACAGAATGGACGGTACGAAGTTATAGAATGGAGGTGTGTGAAGACACAGAATTGAGGTGTTTGAAGTCATATATTAGAGGTGTGTGAAGTCAAAATGGATGTGTGAAATCATAGAATGGAGGTGTGTGAAATCATAGAATGAGGGTGTGTGAGGTCATAGAATGGAGGTGTGTGAAGTCACAGAATGGAGTTGTGTGAAGTCAGAATGGAGGTGTGAAATCATAGAAAGGAGGTGTGGGAAGTCATAGAATGGAGGTGTGTGAAGTCACAGAATGGAGGTGTGTGAACTCAGAATGGAGGTTTGTGAAGTCACAGAATAGAGGTGTGTGAAGTCATAGAATGGAAGTGTGTAAAGTCATAGAATGGAGGTGTGTGAAGTCAGAATGGAGATGTGTGAAATCACCGAATGGAGTTGTGTGAACTCAGAATGGAGATGTGTGAAGTCACAGAATGGAGGTTTGTGAAGTCATAGAATGGAGGTGTGTGAAGTCATAGAATGGATGTTTCTGAAGTAAAAATGAAGGTGTGTGAAGTCATAGAAAGAGGTGTGGGAAGTCATAGAATGGAGGAATGTAAAGTCATAGAATTCAGGCGAGTGAAGTCACAGATTCGAGGTCTGTGAAGTCATAGAATGGAGGTGTGTGATATCAGAATGGAGGTGTGCGTAGTCATAGAATAGAGTTGTGTGAAGTCAGAATGGAGGTGTGTGAAGTCATAGAATGGAGGTGTGTGAAGTCAGAATGGAGGTGTGTGAACTCATAGAACGGAGGTGTGTGACGTCACAATGGAAGTGTGTGAAGTCATAGAATGGAGGTGTGTGAAGTCATAGAATGGAGGTGTGTGATATCATATAAGGGAGGTGTGTGAAGTCACAGAATGGAGGTGTGTGAAGTCAGAATGGAGGTGTGAAGTCATAGAATAGAGGTGGGAGAAGTCATAGAAAGGAGGTGTGGGAAGTCAGAGAATGGAGGAGTGTGAAGTCATAGAGTGGAGGTGAGTGAAGTCACAGATTCGAGGTCTGTGAAGTCATACAATGGAGGTGTGTGAATTCAGAATGGAGGTGTGTGAAGTCATAGAATGGAGGTGTGTGAACTCATAGAATAGAGGTGTGTGACGTCACAATGGAAGTCTGTGAATTCATAGTATGGAGGTGTGTGAAGTCACAGAATGGAGGTGTGTGAAGTCAAAATGGAGGTGTGTGATGTCCTAAAATGGAGGTGTGTGAAGTCATAGAATGGAGGTGTGTGAACTCATAGAATGAAGGTTTGTGAAGTCACAGAATTGAGGTGTGTGAAGTCGTAGAATGGAGGTGTGTGAAGTCACAAAATGGAGGTGTGTGAAGTCACAGAATGGAGGTGTGTGAACGAAGAATGGAGATGTGTGAAGTCACAGAATGGAGGTGTGTGAAGTCACAGAATGGAGGTGTGTGAACGAAGAATGGAGATGTGTGAAGTCATAGAACTGAGGTGTGTGAAATCACAGAATGGAGGTGTGTGAATTCATAGAATGGAGGTTGACATCTCAGAATGGAGGTGTGTGAAATCACAGAATGGAGGTGTGTGAGGTCACAGAATGGAGATGTGTGAACTCACAATGCAGGTGTGTGAAGTCACGGAATGGCGGTGTTTGAGGTCATAGAATGGAAGTGTGTGAAGTGATAGAATGGAGGTGTGTGAAGTCACAGAAGGGAGGTGTGTGAAGTCACATAATGGAGGTGTGTGAAGTCAAAATAGAGGTGTGTGACGTCATAAAATGTAGGTGTGTGAAGTCATAGATTGGAGGTGTGTGAAATCATAGAATGGAGGTTTGTGAAGTCACAGAATGGAGGTGTGTGAAGTCGTAGAATGGAGGTATGTGAAGTCAAATTGGAGGGGTGTGAAGTCGGAGAATGGAGGTGTGGTAAGTCACAGAATGGAGGTGGGTGAAGTCACAGAACGGAGGTGTGTGAAGTCACAGAATGGAGGTGTGTGAAGTCACAGAAGGGAGGTGTGTGAAGTCAAAGAATGGAGGTGTGTGAAGTCACAGAATGGAGGTGTGTGAAGTCAAAGAATGGAGGTGTGTGAAGTCGGAGAATGGAGGTGTGTGAAGTCACAGAATGGAGCTGTGTGAAGTCACAGAATGGAGGTGTGTGAAGTCACAGAATGGAGGTGTGTGAAGTCACAGAATGGAGGTGTGTGAAGTCAAAGAATGGAGGTGTGTGAACTCATAGAATGGAGGTGTGTGAAGTCATAGAATATATGTTTGTGAAATAAGAATGAAGGTGTGTGAAGTCATAGAATGGAGGTGTGTGAAGTCACAGAATGGAGGTGTGTGAAGTCAGAACGGAGGTGTGTGAACTCATAGAATGGAGGTGAGTGACGTCACAATGGAAGTGTGTGAAGTCATACAATGGAGGTGTGTGAAGTCACAGAATGGAGCTGTGTGAATACAGAATGGAGGTATGTGAAGTCATAGAATGTAGGTGTTTGAAGTCAGAACAGAGGTGTGTGAACTCATAGAATGGAGGTGAGTGACGTCACAATGGAAGTGTGTGAAGTCATACAATGGAGGTGTGTGAAGTCACAGAATGGAGGTGTGTGAAGTCATAGAATGGAGGTGTGTGAAGTCACAGAATGGAGCTGTTTGAAGTCATAGAATGGAGGTGTGTGAAGTTATAGAGTGGATGTTTGTAAAGTAAGAATGAAGTTGTATGAAGTCACAGAATAAAGGTGTGACGTCAAAGAATGCAGGTGTGTGAAGACATAGAATGGAGGTGTTTAAACTCAGAATGGAGGTGTGTGAAGTCACAGAATGGAGGTGTGTGAAGTCATAGAATGGAGGTCTTTGAAGTCACAGAATGGACGGTACGAAGTTATAGAATGGAGGTGTGTGAAGACACAGAATTGAGGTGTTTGAAGTCATATATTAGAGGTGTGTGAAGTCAAAATGGATGTGTGAAATCATAGAATGGAGGTGTGTGAAATCATAGAATGAGGGTGTGTGAGGTCATAGAATGGAGGTGTGTGAAGTCACAGAATGGAGGTGTGTGAAGTCAGAATGGAGGTGTGAAATCATAGAAAGGAGGTGTGGGAAGTCATAGAATGGAGGTGTGTGAAGTCACAGAATGGAGGTGTGTGAACTCAGAATGGAGGTTTGTGAAGTCACAGAATAGAGGTGTGTGAAGTCATAGAATGGAAGTGTGTGAAGTCATAGAATGGAGGTGTGTGAAGTCAGAATGGAGATGTGTGAAATCACCGAATGGAGTTGTGTGAACTCAGAATGGAGATGTGTGAAGTCACAGAATGGAGGTTTGTGAAGTCATAGAATGGAGGTGTGTGAAGTCATAGAATGGATGTTTCTGAAGTAAAAATGAAGGTGTGTGAAGTCATAGAAAGAGGTGTGGGAAGTCATAGAATGGAGGAATGTAAAGTCATAGAATTCAGGCGAGTGAAGTCACAGATTCGAGGTCTGTGAAGTCATAGAATGGAGGTGTGTGATATCAGAATGGAGGTGTGCGTAGTCATAGAATAGAGTTGTGTGAAGTCAGAATGGAGGTGTGTGAAGTCATAGAATGGAGGTGTGTGAAGTCAGAATGGAGGTGTGTGAACTCATAGAACGGAGGTGTGTGACGTCACAATGGAAGTGTGTGAAGTCATAGAATGGAGGTGTGTGAAGTCATAGAATATATGTTTGTGAAATAAGAATGAAGGTGTGTGAAGTCATAGAATGGAGGTGTGTGAAGTCACAGAATGGAGGTGTGTGAAGTCATAGAATGGAGGTGTGTGAAGTCATAGAACGGAGTTTTGTGACGTCATTGAATGGAGGTGTGTGAAGTCACGTAATGGAGGTGTGTGAAGTCAGAATGGAGATGTGAAGTCATAGAAAGGAGGTGTGGGAAGGCATAGAATGGAGGAGTGTGAAGTCATAGATTGGAGGTGAGTGAAGTCACAGATTCGAGGTCTGTGAAGTCATAGAATGGAGGTGTGTGAAGTCGAATGAAGGTGTGTGAAGTCATAGAATGTAGGTGTGTGAACTCATAGAATTGAGGTGTGTGACGTCCCAATGGAAGTGTGTGAACTCATAGAATGGAGGTGTGTGAAGTCACAGAATGGAAGTGTGTGAAGTCAAAATGGAGGTGTGTGACGTCCTAAAATGGAGGTGTGAGAAGTCATAGAATGGAGGTGTGTGAAATCATAGAAAAGAGGTTTGTGAAGTCACAGAATAGAGGTGTGTGAACTCAGAATGGTGGTGTATGAAGGCACAGAATGTAGGTGTGTGATGTCATCGTATGAAGGTATGTGAAATCATAGAATGGAAGTGTGTGAAGTCATAGAATGGAGGTGTGTGAAGTCAAAGAATGGAGGTGGGTGAAGTCACAGAATGGAGGTGTGTGAAGTCAAAGAATGGAGGTGTGTGAAGTCACAGAATGGACGGGTATGATTTCATAGAATGGAGTTGTGTGAAGTCACATAATTGAGGTGTTTGAAGTTATATATTGGAGGTGTGTGAAGTCAAAATGGATGTGTGAAGTCATAGAAGGGAGGTGTGTGAAGTCGGAGAATGGAAGTGTGTGAAGTCACAGAATGGAGCTGTGTGAAGTCACAGAATGGAGGTGTGTGAAGTCACAGAATGGAGGTGTGTGAAGTCAAAGAATGGAGGTGTGTGAAGTCATAGAATGGAGGTGTGTGAAGTCATAGAATGTATGTTTGTGAAGTAAGAATGAAGGTGTGTGAAGTCATAGAATGGAGGTGTGTGAAGTCACAGAATGGAGGTGTGTGAAGTCATAGAATGGAGGTGTGTGAAGTCATAGAACGGAGTTGTGTGACGTCATATAATGGAGGTATGTGAAGTCACATAATGGAGGTGTGTGAAGTCAGAATGGAGGTGTGTGAAGTCGAATGAAGGTGTGTGAAGTCATAGAATGTAGGTGTGTGAACTGATAGAATGGAGGTGTGTGAAGTCACAAAATGGAAGTGTGTGAAGTCAAAATGGAGGTGTGTGACGTCCTAACACGGATGTGTGTGAAGTCATAGAATGGAGGTGTGTGAAATCATAGAATAGAGGTTTGGGAAGTCACAGAATAGAGGTGTGTGAACTCAGAATGGAGGTGTGTGAAGTCACAGAATGGAGGTGTGTGAAGTCATCGCATGAAGGTATGTGAGATCATAGAATGGAGGTGTGTAAAGTCACAGAATGAAAGTGTGTGAAGTCAAAATGGAGGTGTGTGACGTCCTAAAATGGAGGTGTGTGAAATCATAGAATAGAGGTTTGTGAAGTCACAAAATGGAGGTGTGTGAACTCAGAATGGAGGTGTATGAAATCACAGAATGGAAGTGTGTGAAGTCAAAACGGAGGTGTGTGAAGTCAAAGAATGGAGGTGTGTGAAGTCACAGAATGGTGGTGTGTGAAATCAAAATGGTGGTGTGTGAAGTCACAAATGGAGGTGTGTGAAGTCACAGAATGTAGGTGTGTGAAGTCAAAATGGAGGTGTGTGAAGTCAAAGACTGGAGGTGTGTGAAGTCATAGAATGGAGGTGGGTGAAGTCACGGAAGGGAGGTGTGTGAAATCACAGAATGGACGTGTGTGAAGTCACAGAATGGAGGTGTGTGAAGTCACAGAATGGAGATATGTGAAGTCAAAAAGGTGGTGTGAGAAGTCACAAATGTAAGTGTGTGAAGTCACAGAATGGAGGTGTGAAGTCAAAATGGTTGTGTATGAAGGCAAAGAATGTAGGTGTGTGAAGTCATCGAAGGGAGGTGTGTGAAGTCACAAAATGGAGGTGTGTGAAGACAGAATAGAGGTGTGCGAAGTCATAGAATGGAGGTGTGTGAAGTCAGAATGGAGGTGTGTGAAGTCATAGAATGGAGGTGTGTGAAGTCAGAATAGAGGTGTGTGAACTCATAGAATGGAGGTGTGTGAAGTCACAGAATGGAGGTGTGGGAAGTCACAGAATGGAAGTGTGTGAAGTCATAGAATGGAGGTGTGTGAAATCACAGAATGGATGGTATGAACTCATAGAATGGAGGTGTGTGAAGTCACAGAATTGAGGTGTTTGAAGTCATATATAGGAGGTGTGTGAAGTCAAAATGGATGTGTGAAATCATAGAATGGAGGTGTGTGAAGTCACAGAATTGATGTGTTTGAAGTCATATATTGGAGGTTTGTAAAGTCAAAATGGATGTGTGAATTCATAGAATGGAGGTGTGTGAAACCATAGAATGAGGGTGTGTGAGGTCATAGAATGGAGGTGTGTGAAGTCACAGCATGGAGGTGTGTGAAGTCATAGATGGAGGTGTGTGAAGTCATAGAATGGAAGTGTGTGAAGTCACAGAATGGAGGTGTGTGAAGTCACAGAATGGAGGTGTATGAAGTCATAGACTGGAGGTGTGTGAAGTCACACAATGGAGGTGTGTGAACACAGAATGGAGGTGTATAAAGTCACATAATGGAGGTGTGTGAAGTCATAGAATGGAAGTGTGTGAAGTCATAGAATGGAGGTGTGTGAAGTCAGAATGGAGGTGTGTGAAGTCACCGAATAGAGTTGTGTGAACTCAGAATGGAGGTGTGTGAAGTCACAGAATGGAGGTTTGTGAAGTCATAGAATGGGGTTGTGTGAAGTCATAGAATGGATGTTTCTGAAGTAAGAATGAAGGTGTGTGAAGTCATAGAATGGAGGTATGTGAACACATAGAATGGAGGTGTGTGAATTCACAGAATGAAGGTGTGTGAAGTCAAAATGGAGGTGTGTAGTCATAGATTGGAGGTGGTGAAGTCATAGAAAGGAGGTGTGGAAAGTCATAGAATTAGGAGTGTGAAGTCATAGAGTGCAGGTGAGTGAAGTCACAGATTCGAGGTCTGTGAAGTCATAGAATGGAGGTGTGTGATGTCAGAATGCAGGTGTGTGAAGTCATAGATGGAGTTGTGTGAAGTCATAGTATGGAGGTGTGTGAAATCATAGAATGGAGTTTTGTGAAGTCACAGAATGGAGCTGTGTGAATACAGAATTCAGGTGTGTGAAGTCATAGAATGAAGGTGTTTGAAGTCAGAACGGAGGTGTGGGAACTCATAGAATGGAGGTGAGAGACGTCACAATGGAAGTGTGTGAAGTCATACAATGGAGGTGTGTGAAGTCACAGAATGGAGGTGTGTGAAGTCATAGAATGGAGGTGTGTGAAATCACAGAATGGAGCTGTTTGAAATCATAGAATGGAGGTGTGTGAAGTTATAGAATGGATTTTCGTAAAGTAAGAATGAAGTTGTATGAAGTCATAGAATAAATGTGTTGTCAAAGAATGGACGTGTGTGAAGTCATAGAATGGAGGTGTGTAAACTCAGAATGGAGGTGTGTGAAGTCATAGAATGGAAGTGTGTGAAGTCATAGAATGGAGGTGTTTGAAGTCACAGAATGGAAGGTACGAAGTCATAGAATGGAGGGGTGAGAAGTCACAGAATTGAGGTGTTTGAAGACATATATTAGAGGTGTGTGAAGTCAAAATGGATGTGTGAAATCATAGAATGGAGGTGTGTGAAATCATAGAATGAGGGTGTGTGAGGTCATAGAATGGAGGTTTGTGAAGTCATAGAATGGAGGTGTGTGAAGCCACAGAAGAGAGGTGTGTGAAGTCACATAATGGAGGTGTGAGAAGTTAAAATGGAGGTGTGTGACGTCATAAAATGGAGGTGTGTGAAGTCATATATTGGAGGTGTGTGAAATCATAGAATGGAGGTTTGTGAAGTCACAGAATGGAGGTGTGTGAAGTCACAGAATGGAGGTTTGTGAAGTCATAGAATGGAGGTAGGTGAAGTCACAGAATGGAGGTGTGTGAAGTCATAGAATGGAGGTGGGTGAAGTCACAGAATGGAGGTGTGTGAAGTCACAGAATGGACGTGTGTGTACTCAGAATGGAGATGTGTGAAGTCACAGAATGGAGTTGTGTGAAGTCATAGAATTGAGGTGTGTGAAATCACAGAATGGAGGTTTGTGAAGTCACAGAATGGAGGTGTGTGAACTCACAATGCAGGTGTGTGAAGTCACGGAATGGCGGTGTGTGAAGTCATAGAATGGAAGTGTGTGAAGTCATAGAATGGAGGTGTGTGAAGTCACAGATGCGAGGTGTGTGGAGTCACATAATGGAGGTGTGTGAAGTCAAAATGGAGGTGTGTGACGTCATAAAATGTAGGTGTGTGAAGTCATAGTTTGGAGGTGTGTGAAATCATAGAATTGAGGTTTGTGAAGTCACAGAATGGAGGTGTGTGAAGTCACAGAATGAAGGTGTGTGAAGTCCTAGAATGGAGGTATGTGAAGTCAAATTGGAGGGGTGTGAAGTCGGAGAATGGAGGTGTGGGAAGTCACAGAATGGAGATGCGTGAAGTCACAGAATGGAGGTGTGTGAAGTCAAAGAACGGAGGTGTGTGAAGTCACAGAATTGAGGTGTTTGAAGTTATATATTGGAGGTGTGTGAAGTCAAAATGGATGTGTGAAGTCATAGAATGGAGGTGTGTGAAGTCGGAGAATGGAGGTGTGTGAAGTCACAGAATGGAGCTGTGTGAAGTCACAGAATGGAGGTGTGTAAAGTCACAGAATGGAGGTGTGTGACGTCACAGAATGGAGGTGTGTGAAGTCAAAGAATGGAGGTGTGTGAAGTCATAGAATGGAGGTGTGTGAAGTCATAGAATGTATGTTTGTGAAGTAAGAATGAAGGTGTGTGAAGTCATAGAATGGAGGTGTGTGAAGTCACAGAATGGAGGTGTGTGAAGTCATAGAATGGAGGTGTGTGAAGTCATAGAACGGAGTTGTGTGACGTCATATAATGGAGGTGTGTGAAGTCACATAATGGAGGTGTGTGAAGTCAGAATGGAGGTGTGAAGTCATAGAAAGGAGGTGTGGGAAGTCATGGAATGGAGGAGTGTGAAGTCATAGATTGGAGGTGAGTGAATTCACAGATTCGATGTCTGTGAAGTCATAGAATGGAGGTGTGTGAAGTCGAATGAAGGTGTGTGAAGTTATAGAATGTAGGTGTGTGAACTCATAGAATAGAGGTCTGTGATGTCCCAATGGAAGTGTGTGAACTCATAGAATGGAGGTGTGTGAAGTCACAGAATGGAAGTGTGTGAAGTCAAAATGGAGGTGTGTGACGTCTTAAAATGGAGGTGTGAGAAGTCATAGAATGGAGGTGTGTGAAATCATAGAATAGAGGTTTGTGAAGTCACAGAATGGAGGTGTGTGAACTCAGAATGGAGGTGTGTGAAGGCACAGAATGGAGGTGTGTGAAGTCATCGTATGAAGGTATGTGAAATCATAGAATGGAAGTGTGTGAAGTCATAGAATGGAGATGTGCGAAGTCATACAAAGAAGGTGTGTAAAGTCATAGAATGGAGGTGTATGAAGTCACAGAAGAGAGGTGTGTGAAATCACATAATGGAGGTGTGAGAAGTCAAAATGGAGGTGTGTGACGTCATAAAATGGAGGTGTGTGAAGTCATAGATTGGAGGTGTGTGAAATCATAGAATGGAGGTTTGTGAAGTCACAGAATGGAGGTGTGTGAAGTCACAGAATGGAGGTTTGTGAAGTCATAGAATGGAGGTAGTTGAAGTCACAGAATGGAGGTGTGTGAAGTCATAGAATGGAGGTGTGTGATGTCAGAATGCAGGTGTGTGAAGTCATAGATGGAGTTGTGTGAAGTTATAGTATGGAGGTGTGTGAAATCATAGAATGGAGTTTTGTGAAGTCACAGAATTGAGCTGTGTGAATACAGAATGGAGGTGTGTGAAGTCATAGAATGAAGGTGTTTGAAGTCAGAACGGAGGTGTGGGAACTCATAGAATGGAGGTGAGAGACGTCACAATGGAAGTGTGTGAAGTCATACAATGGAGGTGTGTGAAGTCACAGAATGGAGGTGTGAGAAGTCAAAATGGAGGTGTGTGACGTCATAAAATGGAGGTGTGTGAAGTCATAGATTGGAGGTGTGTGAAATCATAGAATGGAGGTTTGTGAAGTCACAGAATGGAGGTGTGTGAAGTCACAGAATGGAGGTTTGTGAAGTCATAGAATGGAGGTAGGTGAAGTCACAGAATGGAGGTGTGTGAAGTCATAGAATGGAGGTGGGTGAAGTCACAGAATGGAGGTGTGTGAAGTCACAGAATGGACGTGTGTGAACTCAGAATGGAGATGTGTGAAGTCACAGAATGGAGTTGTGTGAAGTCATAGAATTGAGGTGTGTGAAATCACAGAATGGAGGTTTGTGAAGTCACAGAATGGAGGTGTGTGAACTCACAATGCAGGTGTGTGAAGTCACGGAATGGCGGTGTGTGAAGTCATAGAATGGAAGTGTGTGAAGTCATAGAATGGAGGTGTGTGAAGTCACAGATGCGAGGTGTGTGGAGTCACATAATGGAGGTGTGTGAAATCAAAATGGAGGTGTGTGACGTCATAAAATGTAGGTGTGTGAAGTCATAGTTTGGAGGTGTGTGAAATCATAGAATTGAGGTTTGTGAAGTCACAGAATGGAGGTGTGTGAAGTCAGAGAATGAAGGTGTGTGAACTCATAGAATGGAGGTGTGTGAAGTCACAGAATGGAAGTGTGTGAAGTCAAAATGGAGGTGTGTGACGTCTTAAAATGGAGGTGTGAGAAGTCATAGAATGGAGGTGTGTGAAATCATAGAATAGAGGTTTGTGAAGTCACAGAATGGAGGTGTGTGAACTCAGAATGGAGGTGTGTGAAGGCACAGAATGGAGGTGTGTGAAGTCATCGTATGAAGGTATGTGAAATCATAGAATGGAAGTGTGTGAAGTCATAGAATGGAGATGTGCGAAGTCATACAAAGAAGGTGTGTAAAGTCATAGAATGGAGGTGTATGAAGTCACAGAAGAGAGGTGTGTGAAATCACATAATGGAGGTGTGAGAAGTCAAAATGGAGGTGTGTGACGTCATAAAATGGAGGTGTGTGAAGTCATAGATTGGAGGTGTGTGAAATCATAGAATGGAGGTGTGTGAAATCATAGAATGGAGGTTTGTGAAGTCACAGAATGGAGGTGTGTGAAGTCACAGAATGGAGGTTTGTGAAGTCATAGAATGGAGGTAGTTGAAGTCACAGAATGGAGGTGTGTGAAGTCATAGAATGGAGGTGTGTGATGTCAGAATGCAGGTGTGTGAAGTCATAGATGGAGTTGTGTGAAGTTATAGTATGGAGGTGTGTGAAATCATAGAATGGAGTTTTGTGAAGTCACAGAATTGAGCTGTGTGAATACAGAATGGAGGTGTGTGAAGTCATAGAATGAAGGTGTTTGAAGTCAGAACGGAGGTGTGGGAACTCATAGAATGGAGGTGAGAGACGTCACAATGGAAGTGTGTGAAGTCATACAATGGAGGTGTGTGAAGTCACAGAATGGAGGTGTGTGAAGTCATAGAATGGAGGTGTGTGAAATCACAGAATGGAGCTGTTTGAAATCATAGAATGGAGGTGTGTGAAGTTATAGAATGGATGTTCGTAAAGTAAGAATGAAGTTGTATGAAGTCATAGAATAAATGTGTTGTCAAAGAATGGAGGTGTGTGAAGTCATAGAATGGAGGTGTGTAAACTCAGAATGGAGGTGTGTGAAGTCATAGAATGGAAGTGTGTGAAGTCATAGAATGGAGGTGTTTGAAGTCACAGAATGGAAGGTACGAAGTCATAGAATGGAGGTGTGAGAAGTCACAGAATTGAGATGTTTGAAGACATATATTAGAGGTGTGTGAAGTCAAAATGGATGTGTGAAATCATAGAATGGAGGTGTGTGAAATCATAGAATGAGGGTGTGTGAGGTCATAGAATGGAGGTTTGTGAAGTCATAGAATGGAGGTGTGTGAAGTCAGAGAAGAGAGGTGTGTGAAGTCACATAATGGAGGTGTGAGAAGTCAAAATGGAGGTGTGTGACGTCATAAAATGGAGGTGTGTGAAGTCATAGATTGGAGGTGTGTGAAATCATAGAATGGAGGTTTGTGAAGTCACAGAATGGAGGTGTGTGAAGTCACAGAATGGAGGTTTGTGAAGTCATAGAATGGAGGTAGGTGAAGTCACAGAATGGAGGTGTGTGAAGTCATAGAATGGAGGTGGTTGAAGTCACAGAATGGAGGTGTGTGAAGTCACAGAATGGACGTGTGTGAACTCAGAATGGAGATGTGTGAAGTCACAGAATGGAGTTGTGTGAAGTCATAGATTTGAGGTGTGTGAAATCACAGAATGGAGGTTTGTGAAGTCACAGAATGGAGGTGTGTGAACTCACAATGCAGGTGTGTGAAGTCACGGAATGGCGGTGTGTGAAGTCATAGAATGGAAGTGTGTGAAGTCATAGAATGGAGGTGTGTGAAGTCACAGTTGCGAGGTGTGTGGAGTCACATAATGGAGGTGTGTGAAATCAAAATGGAGGTGTGTGACGTCATAAAATGTAGGTGTGTGAAGTCATAGTTTGGAGGTGTGTGAAATCATAGAATTGAGGTTTGTGAAGTCACAGAATGGAGGTGTGTGAAGTCACAGAATGAAGGTGTGTGAAGTCATAGAATGGAGGTGTGTGAAGTCAAATTGGAGGGGTGTGAAGTCGGAGAATGGAGGTGTGGGAAGTCACAGAATGGAGATGCGTGAAGTCACAGAATGGAGGTGTGTGAAGTCAAAGAACGGAGGTGTGTGAAGTCACAGAATTGAGGTGTTTGAAGTTATATATTGGAGGTGTGTGAAGTCAAAATGGATGTGTGAAGTCATAGAATGGAGGTGTGTGAAGTCGGAGAATGGAGGTGTGTGAAGTCACAGAATGGAGCTGTGTGAAGTCACAGAATGGAGGTGTGTGAAGTCACAGAATGGAGGTGTGTGACGTCACAGAATGGAGGTGTGTGAAGTCAAAGAATGGAGGTGTGTGAAGTCATAGAATGGAGGTGTGTGAAGTCATAGAATGTATGTTTGTGAAGTAAGAATGAAGGTGTGTGAAGTCATAGAATGGAGGTGTGTGAAGTCACAGAATGGAGGTGTGTGAAGTCATAGAATGGAGGTGTGTGAAGTCATAGAACGGAGTTGTGTGACGTCATATAATGGAGGTGTGTGAAGTCACATAATGGAGGTGTGTGAAGTCAGAATGGAGGTGTGAAGTCATAGAAAGGAGGTGTGGGAAGTCATAGAATGGAGGAGTGTGAAGTCATAGATTGGAGGTGAGTGAAGTCACAGATTCGATGTCTGTGTAGTCATAGAATGGAGGTGTGTGAAGTCGAATGAAGGTGTGTGAAGTCATAGAATATAGGTGTGTGAACTCATAGAATAGAGGTCTGTGATGTCCCAATGGAAGTGTGTGAACTCATAGAATGGAGGTGTGTGAAGTTACAGAATGGAAGTGTGTGAAGTCAAAATGGAGGTGTGTGACGTCTTAAAATGGAGGTGTGAGAAGTCATAGAATGGAGGTGTGTGAAATCATAGAATAGAGGTTTGTGAAGTCACAGAATGGAGGTGTGTGAACTCAGAATGGAGGTGTGTGAAGGCACAGAATGGAGGTGTGTGAAGTCATCGTATGAAGGTATGTGAAATCATAGAATGGAAGTGTGTGAAGTCATAGAATGGAGATGTGCGAAGTCATACAAAGAAGGTGTGTAAAGTCATAGAATGGAGGTGTATGAAGTCACAGAAGAGAGGTGTGTGAAATCACATAATGGAGGTGTGAGAAGTCAAAATGGAGGTGTGTGACGTCATAAAATGGAGGTGTGTGAAGTCATAGATTGGAGGTGTGTGAAATCATAGAATGGAGGTTTGTGAAGTCACAGAATGGAGGTGTGTGAAGTCACAGAATGGAGGTTTGTGAAGTCATAGAATGGAGGTAGTTGAAGTCACAGAATGGAGGTGTGTGAAGTCATAGAATGGAGGTGTGTGATGTCAGAATGCAGGTGTGTGAAGTCATAGATGGAGTTGTGTGAAGTTATAGTATGGAGGTGTGTGAAATCATAGAATGGAGTTTTGTGAAGTCACAGAATTGAGCTGTGTGAATACAGAATGGAGGTGTGTGAAGTCATAGAATGAAGGTGTTTGAAGTCAGAACGGAGGTGTGGGAACTCATAGAATGGAGGTGAGAGACGTCACAATGGAAGTGTGTGAAGTCATACAATGGAGGTGTGTGAAGTCACAGAATGGAGGTGTGTGAAGTCATAGAATGGAGGTGTGTGAAATCACAGAATGGAGCTGTTTGAAATCATAGAATGGAGGTGTGTGAAGTTATAGAATGGATGTTCGTAAAGTAAGAATGAAGTTGTATGAAGTCATAGAATAAATGTGTTGTCAAAGAATGGAGGTGTGTGAAGTCATAGAATGGAGGTGTGTAAACTCAGAATGGAGGTGTGTGAAGTCATAGAATGGAAGTGTGTGAAGTCATAGAATGGAGGTGTTTGAAGTCACAGAATGGAAGGTACGAAGTCATAGAATGGAGGTGTGAGAAGTCACAGAATTGAGGTGTTTGAAGACATATATTAGAGGTGTGTGAAGTCAAAATGGATGTGTGAAATCATAGAATGGAGGTGTGTGAAATCATAGAATGAGGGTGTGTGAGGTCATAGAATGGAGGTTTGTGAAGTCATAGAATGGAGGTGTGTGAAGTCAGAGAAGAGAGGTGTGTGAAGTCACATAATGGAGGTGTGAGAAGTCAAAATGGAGGTGTGTGACGTCATAAAATGGAGGTGTGTGAAGTCATAGATTGGAGGTGTGTGAAATCATAGAATGGAGGTTTGTGAAGTCACAGAATGGAGGTGTGTGAAGTCACAGAATGGAGGTTTGTGAAGTCATAGAATGGAGGTAGGTGAAGTCACAGAATGGAGGTGTGTGAAGTCATAGAATGGAGGTGGGTGAAGTCACAGAATGGAGGTGTGTGAAGTCACAGAATGGACGTGTGTGAACTCAGAATGGAGATGTGTGAAGTCACAGAATGGAGTTGTGTGAAGTCATAGAATTGAGGTGTGTGAAATCACAGAATGGAGGTTTGTGAAGTCACAGAATGGAGGTGTGTGAACTCACAATGCAGGTGTGTGAAGTCACGGAATGGCGGTGTGTGAAGTCATAGAATGGAAGTGTGTGAAGTCATAGAATGGAGGTGTGTGAAGTCACAGTTGCGAGGTGTGTGGAGTCACATAATGGAGGTGTGTGAAATCAAAATGGAGGTGTGTGACGTCATAAAATGTAGGTGTGTGAAGTCATAGTTTGGAGGTGTGTGAAATCATAGAATTGAGGTTTGTGAAGTCACAGAATGGAGGTGTGTGAAGTCACAGAATGAAGGTGTGTGAAGTCATAGAATGGAGGTGTGTGAAGTCAAATTGGAGGGGTGTGAAGTCGGAGAATGGAGGTGTGGGAAGTCACAGAATGGAGATGCGTGAAGTCACAGAATGGAGGTGTGTGAAGTCAAAGAACGGAGGTGTGTGAAGTCACAGAATTGAGGTGTTTGAAGTTATATATTGGAGGTGTGTGAAGTCAAAATGGATGTGTGAAGTCATAGAATGGAGGTGTGTGAAGTCGGAGAATGGAGGTGTGTGAAGTCACAGAATGGAGCTGTGTGAAGTCACAGAATGGAGGTGTGTGAAGTCACAGAATGGAGGTGTGTGACGTCACAGAATGGAGGTGTGTGAAGTCAAAGAATGGAGGTGTGTGAAGTCATAGAATGGAGGTGTGTGAAGTCATAGAATGTATGTTTGTGAAGTAAGAATGAAGGTGTGTGAAGTCATAGAATGGAGGTGTGTGAAGTCACAGAATGGAGGTGTGTGAAGTCATAGAATGGAGGTGTGTGAAGTCATAGAACGGAGTTGTGTGACGTCATATAATGGAGGTGTGTGAAGTCACATAATGGAGGTGTGTGAAGTCAGAATGGAGGTGTGAAATCATAGAAAGGAGGTGTGGGAAGTCATGGAATGGAGGAGTGTGAAGTCATAGATTGGAGGTGAGTGAAGTCACAGATTCGATGTCTGTGAAGTCATAGAATGGAGGTGTGTGAAGTCGAAAGAAGGTGTGTGAAGTCATAGAATGTAGGTGTGTGAACTCATAGAATAGAGGTCTGTGATGTCCCAATGGAAGTGTGTGAACTCATAGAATGGAGGTGTGTGAAGTCACAGAATGGAAGTGTGTGAAGTCAAAATGGAGGTGTGTGACGTCTTAAAATGGAGGTGTGAGAAGTCATAGAATGGAGGTGTGTGAAATCATAGAATAGAGGTTTGTGAAGTCACAGAATGGAGGTGTGTGAACTCAGAATGGAGGTGTGTGAAGGCACAGAATGGAGGTGTGTGAAGTCATCGTATGAAGGTATGTGAAATCATAGAATGGAAGTGTGTGAAGTCATAGAATGGAGATGTGCGAAGTCATACAAAGAAGGTGTGTAAAGTCATAGAATGGAGGTGTATGAAGTCACAGAAGAGAGGTGTGTGAAATCACATAATGGAGGTGTGAGACGTCAAAATGGAGGTGTGTGACGTCATAAAATGGAGGTGTGTGAAGTCATAGATTGGAGGTGTGTGAAATCATAGAATGGAGGTGTGTGAAATCATAGAATGGAGGTTTGTGAAGTCACAGAATGGAGGTGTGTGAAGTCACAGAATGGAGGTTTGTGAAGTCATAGAATGGAGGTAGTTGAAGTCACAGAATGGAGGTGTGTGAAGTCATAGAATGGAGGTGTGTGATGTCAGAATGCAGGTGTGTGAAGTCATAGATGGAGTTGTGTGAAGTTATAGTATGGAGGTGTGTGAAATCATAGAATGGAGTTTTGTGAAGTCACAGAATTGAGCTGTGTGAATACAGAATGGAGGTGTGTGAAGTCATAGAATGAAGGTGTTTGAAGTCAGAACGGAGGTGTGGGAACTCATAGAATGGAGGTGAGAGACGTCACAATGGAAGTGTGTGAAGTCATACAATGGAGGTGTGTGAAGTCACAGAATGGAGGTGTGAGAAGTCAAAATGGAGGTGTGTGACGTCATAAAATGGAGGTGTGTGAAGTCATAGATTGGAGGTGTGTGAAATCATAGAATGGAGGTTTGTGAAGTCACAGAATGGAGGTGTGTGAAGTCACAGAATGGAGGTTTGTGAAGTCATAGAATGGAGGTAGGTGAAGTCACAGAATGGAGGTGTGTGAAGTCATAGAATGGAGGTGGGTGAAGTCACAGAATGGAGGTGTGTGAAGTCACAGAATGGACGTGTGTGAACTCAGAATGGAGATGTGTGAAGTCACAGAATGGAGTTGTGTGAAGTCATAGAATTGAGGTGTGTGAAATCACAGAATGGAGGTTTGTGAAGTCACAGAATGGAGGTGTGTGAACTCACAATGCAGGTGTGTGAAGTCACGGAATGGCGGTGTGTGAAGTCATAGAATGGAAGTGTGTGAAGTCATAGAATGGAGGTGTGTGAAGTCACAGTTGCGAGGTGTGTGGAGTCACATAATGGAGGTGTGTGAAATCAAAATGGAGGTGTGTGACGTCATAAAATGTAGGTGTGTGAAGTCATAGTTTGGAGGTGTGTGAAATCATAGAATTGAGGTTTGTGAAGTCACAGAATGGAGGTGTGTGAAGTCACAGAATGAAGGTGTGTGAAGTCATAGAATGGAGGTGTGTGAAGTCAAATTGGAGGGGTGTGAAGTCGGAGAATGGAGGTGTGGGAAGTCACAGAATGGAGATGCGTGAAGTCACAGAATGGAGGTGTGTGAAGTCAAAGAACGGAGGTGTGTGAAGTCACAGAATTGAGGTGTTTGAAGTTATATATTGGAGGTGTGTGAAGTCAAAATGGATGTGTGAAGTCATAGAATGGAGGTGTGTGAAGTCGGAGAATGGAGGTGTGTGAAGTCACAGAATGGAGCTGTGTGAAGTCACAGAATGGAGGTGTGTGAAGTCACAGAATGGAGGTGTGTGACGTCACAGAATGGAGGTGTGTGAAGTCAAAGAATGGAGGTGTGTGAAGTCATAGAATGGAGGTGTGTGAAGTCATAGAATGTATGTTTGTGAAGTAAGAATGAAGGTGTGTGAAGTCATAGAATGGAGGTGTGTGAAGTCACAGAATGGAGGTGTGTGAAATCAGAATGGAGGTGTGAAGTCATAGAAAGGAGGTGTGGGAAGTCATAGAATGGAGGAGTGTGAAGTCATAGATTGGAGGTGAGTGAAGTCACAGATTCGATGTCTGTGTAGTCATAGAATGGAGGTGTGTGAAGTCGAATGAAGGTGTGTGAAGTCATAGAATGTAGGTGTGTGAACTCATAGAATAGAGGTCTGTGATATCCCAATGGAAGTGTGTGAACTCATAGAATGGAGGTGTGTGAAGTTACAGAATGGAAGTGTGTGAAGTCAAAATGGAGGTGTGTGACGTCTTAAAATGGAGGTGTGAGAAGTCATAGAATGGAGGTGTGTGAAATCATAGAATAGAGGTTTGTGAAGTCACAGAATGGAGGTGTGTGAACTCAGAATGGAGGTGTGTGAAGGCACAGAATGGAGGTGTGTGAAGTCATCGTATGAAGGTATGTAAAATCATAGAATGGAAGTGTGTGAAGTCATAGAATGGAGATGTGCGAAGTCATACAAAGAAGGTGTGTAAAGTCATAGAATGGAGGTGTATGAAGTCACAGAAGAGAGGTGTGTGAAATCACATAATGGAGGTGTGAGAAGTCAAAATGGAGGTGTGTGACGTCATAAAATGGAGGTGTGTGAAGTCATAGATTGGAGGTGTGTGAAATCATAGAATGGAGGTTTGTGAAGTCACAGAATGGAGGTGTGTGAAGTCACAGAATGGAGGTTTGTGAAGTCATAGAATGGAGGTAGTTGAAGTCACAGAATGGAGGTGTGTGAAGTCATAGAATGGAGGTGTGTGAAGTCACAGAATGGAGGTGTGTGAAGTCACAGAATGGAGGTGTGTGAAATCACAGAATGGAGGTGTGTGAAATCACAGAATGGAGGTGTGTGAATTCATGGAATGGAGGTGTGATATCTCAGAATGGAGGTGTGTGAAATCGCAGAATGGAGGTGTGTGAGGTCACAGAATGGAGGTGTGTGAACTCACAATGCAGGTGTGTGAAGTCACGGAATGGCGGTGTGTGACGTCATAGAATGGAAGTGTGTGAAGTCATAGAATGGAGGTGTGTGAAGTCACAGAAACGAGGTGTGTGGAGTCACATAATGGAGGTGTGTGAATTCAAAATGGAGGTGTGTGACGCCATAAAATGTAGGTGTGTGAAGTCATAGTTTGGAGGTGTGGGAAATCATAGAATGGAGGTTTGTGAAGTCACAGAATGGAGGTGTGTGAAGTCACAGAATGGAGGTGTGTGAAATCATAGAATGGAGGTGTGTGAAGTCAGAATGGAGGTGTGTGAAGTCATAGAATGGAGGTGTGTGAAGTCAGAATAGAGGTGTGTGAAGTCATAGAATGGAGGTGTGTGAAGTCACAGAATGGAGGTGTGGGAAGTCACAGAATGGAAGTGTGTGAAGTCATAGAATGGAGGTGTGTGAAGTCACAGAATGGATGGTATGAACTCATAGAATGGAGGTGTGTGAAGTCACAGAATTGAGGTGTTTGAAGTCATATATAGGAGGTGTGTGAAGGCAAATGGATATGTGAATTCATAGAATGGAGGTGTGTGAAGTCACAGAATTGAGGTGTTTGAAGTCATATATTGGAAGGGTGTAAAGTCAAAATGGATGTGTGAATTCATAGAATGGAGGTGTGTGAAACCATAGAATGAGGGTGTGTGAGGTCATAGAATGGAGGTGGGTGAAGTCACAGAATGGAGGTGTGTGAAATCATAGAATGGAGGTGTGTGAAGTCATAGAATGGAAGTTTGTGAAGTCACAGAATGGAGGTGTGTGAAGTCACAGAATGGAGGTGTGTGAAGTCACAGAATGGAGGTGTGTGAACACAGAATGGAGGTGTGTGAAGTCACAGAATGGAGGTGTGTGAAGTCATAGAATGGAAGTGTGTGAAGTCATAGAATGGAGGTGTGTGAACTCAGAATGGAGGTGTGTGAAGTCACCGAATGGAGTTGTGTGAACTCAGAATGGAGGTGTGTGAAGTCACTGAATGGAGGTTTGTGAAGTCATAGAATGGGGTTGTGTAAAGTCATAGAATGGATGTTTCTGAAGTAAGAATGAAGGTGTGTGAAGTCATAGAATGGAGGTATGTGAACACATAGAATGGAGGTGTGTGAATTCACAGAATGAAGGTGTGTGAAGTCAGAATGGAGGTGTGTAGTCATATATTGGAGGTGGTGAAGTCATAGAAAGGAGGTGTGGAAAGTCATAGAATTAGGAGTGTGAAGTCATAGAGTGCAGGTGAGTGAAGTCGCAGATTCGAGGTCTGTGAAGTCATAGAATGGAGGTGTGTGATGTCAGAATGCAGGTGTGTGAAGTCATAGATGGAGTTGTGTGAAGTCATAGTATGGAGGTGTGTGAAATCATAGAATGGACTTTTGTGAAGTCACAGAATGGAGCTGTGTGAATACAGAATGGAGGTGTGTGAAGTCATAGAATGTAGGTGTTTGAAGTCAGAACGGAGGTGTATGAACTCATAGAATGGAGGTGAGTGACGTCACAATGGAAGTGTGTGAAGTTACAGAATGGAGGTGTGTAAACTCAGAATGGAGGTGTGTGAAGTCATAGAATGGAGGTGTGTGAAGTTATAAAATGGAGGTGTATGAAGTCATAGAATGGAAGTGTGTGAAGTCAAAATGGAGGTGTGTGACGTCTTAAAATGGAGGTGTGAGAAGTCATAGAATGGAGGTGTGTGAAATCATAGAATAGAGGTTTGTGAAGTCACAGAATGGAGGTGTGTGAACTCAGAATGGAGGTGTGTGAAGGCACAGAATGGAGGTGTGTGAAGTCATCGTATGAAGGTATGTAAAATCATAGAATGGAAGTGTGTGAAGTCATAGAATGGAGATGTGCGAAGTCATACAAAGAAGGTGTGTAAAGTCATAGAATGGAGGTGTATGAAGTCACAGAAGAGAGGTGTGTGAAATCACATAATGGAGGTGTGAGAAGTCAAAATGGAGGTGTGTGACGTCATAAAATGGAGGTGTGTGAAGTCATAGATTGGAGGTGTGTGAAATCATAGAATGGAGGTTTGTGAAGTCACAGAATGGAGGTGTGTGAAGTCACAGAATGGAGGTTTGTGAAGTCATAGAATGGAGGTAGTTGAAGTCACAGAATGGAGGTGTGTGAAGTCATAGAATGGAGGTGTGTGAAGTCACAGAATGGAGGTGTGTGAAGTCACAGAATGGAGGTGTGTGAAATCACAGAATGGAGGTGTGTGAAATCACAGAATGGAGGTGTGTGAATTCATGGAATGGAGGTGTGATATCTCAGAATGGAGGTGTGTGAAATCGCAGAATGGAGGTGTGTGAGGTCACAGAATGGAGGTGTGTGAACTCACAATGCAGGTGTGTGAAGTCACGGAATGGCGGTGTGTGACGTCATAGAATGGAAGTGTGTGAAGTCATAGAATGGAGGTGTGTGAAGTCACAGAAACGAGGTGTGTGGAGTCACATAATGGAGGTGTGTGAATTCAAAATGGAGGTGTGTGACGCCATAAAATGTAGGTGTGTGAAGTCATAGTTTGGAGGTGTGGGAAATCATAGAATGGAGGTTTGTGAAGTCACAGAATGGAGGTGTGTGAAGTCACAGAATGGAGGTGTGTGAAATCATAGAATGGAGGTGTGTGAAGTCAGAATGGAGGTGTGTGAAGTCATAGAATGGAGGTGTGTGAAGTCAGAATAGAGGTGTGTGAAGTCATAGAATGGAGGTGTGTGAAGTCACAGAATGGAGGTGTGGGAAGTCACAGAATGGAAGTGTGTGAAGTCATAGAATGGAGGTGTGTGAAGTCACAGAATGGATGGTATGAACTCATAGAATGGAGGTGTGTGAAGTCACAGAATTGAGGTGTTTGAAGTCATATATAGGAGGTGTGTGAAGGCAAATGGATATGTGAATTCATAGAATGGAGGTGTGTGAAGTCACAGAATTGAGGTGTTTGAAGTCATATATTGGAAGGGTGTAAAGTCAAAATGGATGTGTGAATTCATAGAATGGAGGTGTGTGAAACCATAGAATGAGGGTGTGTGAGGTCATAGAATGGAGGTGGGTGAAGTCACAGAATGGAGGTGTGTGAAATCATAGAATGGAGGTGTGTGAAGTCATAGAATGGAAGTTTGTGAAGTCACAGAATGGAGGTGTGTGAAGTCACAGAATGGAGGTGTGTGAAGTCACAGAATGGAGGTGTGTGAACACAGAATGGAGGTGTGTGAAGTCACAGAATGGAGGTGTGTGAAGTCATAGAATGGAAGTGTGTGAAGTCATAGAATGGAGGTGTGTGAACTCAGAATGGAGGTGTGTGAAGTCACCGAATGGAGTTGTGTGAACTCAGAATGGAGGTGTGTGAAGTCACTGAATGGAGGTTTGTGAAGTCATAGAATGGGGTTGTGTAAAGTCATAGAATGGATGTTTCTGAAGTAAGAATGAAGGTGTGTGAAGTCATAGAATGGAGGTATGTGAACACATAGAATGGAGGTGTGTGAATTCACAGAATGAAGGTGTGTGAAGTCAGAATGGAGGTGTGTAGTCATATATTGGAGGTGGTGAAGTCATAGAAAGGAGGTGTGGAAAGTCATAGAATTAGGAGTGTGAAGTCATAGAGTGCAGGTGAGTGAAGTCGCAGATTCGAGGTCTGTGAAGTCATAGAATGGAGGTGTGTGATGTCAGAATGCAGGTGTGTGAAGTCATAGATGGAGTTGTGTGAAGTCATAGTATGGAGGTGTGTGAAATCATAGAATGGACTTTTGTGAAGTCACAGAATGGAGCTGTGTGAATACAGAATGGAGGTGTGTGAAGTCATAGAATGTAGGTGTTTGAAGTCAGAACGGAGGTGTATGAACTCATAGAATGGAGGTGAGTGACGTCACAATGGAAGTGTGTGAAGTTACAGAATGGAGGTGTGTAAACTCAGAATGGAGGTGTGTGAAGTCATAGAATGGAGGTGTGTGAAGTTATAAAATGGAGGTGTATGAAGTCATAGAATGGAAGTGTGTGAAGTCATAGAATGGAGGTGTTTGAAGTCATATTTTGAGGTGTGTGAAGTCAAAATGGATGTGTGAAATCATAGAATGGAGGTGTGTGAAATCATAGAATGAGGGTGTGTGAGGTCATAGAATGGAGGTGTGTGAAGTCACAAAATGGAGGTGTGTGAAATTATGAAAGGGAGGTTTATGAAGTCATAGAATGGAAGTGTGTGAAGTCACACAATAGAGGTGTGTGAAGTCACAGAATAGAGGTGTGTGAAGTCACAGAATGGAGGTGTGTGAACTCAGAATGGAGGTTTGTGAAGTCACAGAATAGAGGTGTGTGAAGTCATAGAATGGAAGTGTGTGAAGTCATAGAATGGAGGTGTGTGAAGTCAGAATGGAGATGTGTGAAGTCACCGAATGGAGTTGTGTGAACTCAGAATGGAGGTGTGTGAAGTAACAGAATGGAGGTTTGTGAAGTCATAGAATGGAAGTGTGTGAAGTCATAGAATGGATGTTTCTGAAGTAAAAATGAAGGTGTGTGAAGTCATAGAAAGAGGTGAGGGAAGTCATAGAATGGAGGAGTGCAATGTCATAGAATGCAGGCGAGTGAAGTCACAGATTCGAGGACTGTGAAGTCATAGAAGGGAGGTGTGTGATATCAGAATGGAGGTGTGCGAAGTCATAAAATAGAGGTGTGTGAAGTCAGAATGGAGGTGTGTGAAGTCATAGAATGGAGGTGTGTGACGTCACAATGGAAGTGTGTGAAGTCATAGAATGGAGGTGTGTGAAGTCATAGAATGGAGGTGTGTGAAGTCAGAATGGAGGTGTGTGAAGTCTCACAATTGAGGTGTGTGAACACAGAATGGAGGAGTGTGAAGTCAAAGAATGTAGGTGTGTGAAGTCATAGAATGGAGGTGTGTGAAGTCATAGAATGTACGTTTGTGAAGTAAGAATGAAGGTGTGTGAAGTCTTAGAATGGTGGTGTGTGAAGTCACAGAATGGAGGTGTGTGAAGTCATAGAACTGAAGTGTGTGAAGTCATAGAATGGAGGTGTGTGAAGGCACACAATGGACTGTATGAAGTCATAGAATGGAGGTGTGTGAAATCACAGAATTGAGGTGTTTGAAGTCATATATTGGAGGTGTGTGAAGTCAAAATGGATGAGTGAAGTCATAGAATGGAGGTGTGTGAAATCACAGAATGAGGGTGTGTGAGGTCATAGAATGGAGGTGTGTGAAGTCACAGAATGGAGGTGTGTGAAGTCATAAAATGGAGGTGGGTGAAGTCATAGAAAGGAGATGTGGAAAGTCATAGAATGGAGGAGTGTGAAGTCCTACAGTGGAGGTGAGTGAAGTCAAATATTCGAGGTCTGTGAAGTCATAGAATGGAGGTGTGTGAACACAGAATGGAGGTGTGTTAAGTCACAGAATGGAGGTGTGTGAAGTCATAGAATGGAGGTGTCTGAAGTCACAATGGAGGTGTGTGAAATCTTAGAATGGAGGTGTGTGAAGTCAAAAAATGGAGGTGTGTGAAGTCATAGAATGGAGGTGTGTGAAGTCATAGAATGTATTTTTGTGAAATAAGAATGAAGGTGTGTGACGTCACAGAATGGAGTTGTGTGAAGTCATAGAATGGAGCTGTGTGAAGTCAGAATGGACGTGTGTGAAGTCACAGAATGGAGGTGTGTCAACTCAGAATGGAGGTGTGTGAAGTCACAGAATGGAGGTGTGTGAAGTCATAGAATGGAGGTGTGTGAAGTTATAGAATGGAGGTGTGTGAAGTCAGAATGCAGGTTTGTGAAGACACAGAATTGAGGTGTGTGAACACAGAATGCAGGTGTGTGAATCACAGAATGGAGTTGTGTGAAATCATAGAATGGAGGTGTGTGAAGTCATAGAATGGATGTTTGTGAAGTAAGAATGAAGGTGTGTGGAGTCATAGAATAGAGGTGTGTGAAGTCAAAGAATGGAGGTGTGTGAAGTCACAGAATGGAGGTGTGTGAAGTCACACAATGGAGGTGTGTGAAGTCTCGAATGGAGGTGTGCGGTCATAGAAGGGAGGTGTGTAAAGTCATAGAAAGAGGTGAGAGAAGTCATAGAATGGAGGAGTGTGAAGTCATACAGTGGAGGTGACTGAAGACACAGATTCGAGGTTTGTGAAGTCATAGAATGGAGGTGTGTAAAGTCAGAATGGAGGTGTGTGAAGTCATAGAATGGAGATTTGTGAATTCATAGAATGGAGGTTTGTGACGTCAAATTGAAGTGTGTGAAGTCATAGAATGGAGGTGTGTGAAGTCACAGAATGGAGGTGTGTAAAGTCATACAATGGAGGTGAGTGAAGTCAGAATGGAGGTGTGTGAAATCACAGAATGGAGGTGTGTGAACTCAGAATGGAGGTGTGTGAAGTCATAGATGGAGGTGTGTGAAGTCATAGTATGGAGGTGTGTGAAACCATAGAATGTAGTTTTGTGAAGACACACAATGGAGCTGTGTGAAGTCAGAATGGAGGTGTGTGAAGTCATAGAATGGAGGTGTGTGAAGTCAGAATGGAGGTATGTGAAATCATAGAATCAAGGTGTGTGAAGTCACAGAATGGAGGTGTGTGAAGTCATAGAATGGAGGTGCGTGAAGTCACAGAATGGAGGTGTGTGAAGTCATAGAATGGAGGTGTGTGAAGTCAGAGAATGAAGGTGTGTGAATCACAGAATGGAGGTATGTGAACTCACAATGGAGGTGGGTGAAGTCACAGAATGGAGGTGTGTGAAGTCATAGAATGGAGGTGTGTGAAGTCACAGAATGGAGGTGTGTGAATTCATAGAATGGAGGTGTGTGAAGTCACAGAATGGAGGTTTGTGTACTCAAAATGGAGGTGTTTGAAGTCAAAGAATGGAGGTGTGTGAAGTCATAGAATGGAAGTGTGTGAAGTGATAGAATGGAGGTGTGTGAACCCAGAATGCAGGTTTGTGAAGTCACAGAATGGAGGTTTGTGAAGTCATAGAATGGATGTTTCTAAAGTAAGAATGAAGGTGTGTGAAGTCATAGAATGGAGGTGTGTGAAGTCAAAATGGAGGTGTGTGAACTCATAGAATGGAGGTGTGTGAACTCATAGAATGGAGGTGTGTGAAGTCATGGAATGGAGGTGTGTGAAGTCCAAGAATGGAGGTGTGTGAAGTCAAAGAATGGAGGTGTGTGAACTCACAGAATGGAGGTTGCCGGGGCCAACCGGCGGCAAACCAGGGTTGGCAGATTGGGGTTCCTGAAATCGGGGGCAAGGACTAGCAAGAAATAGAAGAGAGACAGACACAGCGGGTCCGCGATATCTGCAGTCCAGGTAAAGACTGCTGAGACTGCTGGTTTATTTTCCACTCCCCCTTCTTCCCTCCTCCTGACCCAGGGAACCTCAAGGTGTTAGATTCATGTGGTAATTCTCAGGTCATTTGCATAGAATAGGGCCGGAAAGCAATAAGACAATAAAGCCATCGTCTGATGCAAGCCAAGGTACAGTGTGATTCCACTCTGGGTCACAACAGGAGGTGTGTGAAATCACAGAATTGAAGTGTGTGAAGTCAAAATGGAGGTGTGTTAAGTCACAGAATGGAGGTCTGTGAAGACACAGAATAGAGGTGTGTGAAGTCAGAATGGAGGTGTGTGAAGTGAGAATGGAGGTGTGTGAAATCATAGAATGGAGGTGTGTGAAGCCACAACGCAGGTGTGTGAACTCATGCAATGAAGGTGTGTGAAGTAAAATTGCAGGTGTGTGAAGTCATAGAATGGAGGTGTGTGAAGTCATAGAATGGAGGTGTTTGAAGGCACAGAATGGAGGTGTGTGAAGTCACAGAATGGAGGTGTGTGAAGTCACAGAATGGAGGTGTGTGAAGTCATAGAATGGAGGTGTGTGAAGTCATAGAATGGAGGACTGTGAACTCAGAATGGAGGTTTGTGAAGTCATAGAATGGAGGTGTGTGAAGTCACAGAATGGAGGTGTGTGAAGTCATAGAATGGAGGTGTGTGAAGTCAGAATGGAGGTATGTGAAATCATAGAATCAAGGTGTGTGAAGTCACAGAATGGAGGTGTGTGAAGTCATAGAATGGAGGTGCGTGAAGTCACAGAATGGAGGTGTGTGAAGTCATAGAATGGAGGTGTGTGAAGTCATAGAATGGAGGTGTGTGAAGTCACAGAATGAAGGTGTGTGAATCACAGAATGGAGGTATGTGAACTCACAATGGAGGTGGGTGAAGTCACAGAATGGAGGTGTGTGAAGTCATAGAATGGAGGTGTGTGAAGTCACAAAATGGAGGTGTGTGAATTCATAGAATGGAGGTGTGTGAAGTCATAGAATGGAGGTGTGTGAAGTCATAGAATGGAGGTGTGTGAATTCATAGAATGGAGGTGTGTGAAGTCACAGAATGGAGGTTTGTGTACTCAAAATGGAGGTGTTTGAAGTCAAAGAATGGAGGTGTGTGAAGTCATAGAATGGAAGTGTGTGAAGTGATAGAATGGAGGTGTGTGAACCCAGAATGCAGGTTTGTGAAGTCACAGAATGGAGGTTTGTGAAGTCATACAATGGAGGTGTGTGAAGTCATAGAATGGATGTTTCTAAAGTAAGAATGAAGGTGTGTGAAGTCATAGAATGGAGGTGTGTGAAGTCAAAATGGAGGTGTGTGAACTCATAGAATGGAGGTGTGTGAACTCATAGAATGGAGGTGTGTGAAGTCATGGAATGGAGGTGTGTGAAGTCCAAGAATGGAGGTGTGTGAAGTCAAAGAATGGAGGTGTGTGAACTCACAGAATGGAGGTTGCCGGGGCCAACCGGCGGCAAACCATGGTTGGCAGATTGGGGTTCCTGAAATCGGGGGCAAGGACTAGCAAGAAATAGAAGAGAGACAGACACAGCGGCGCCGGAATGTCTGCAGTCCAGGTAAAGACTGCCGAGACTGCCGGTTTATTTTCCACTCCCCCTTCTTCCCTCCTCCTGACCCAGGGAACCTCCAGGTGTTACATTCATATGGTAATTCTCAGGTCATTTGCATAGAATAGGGCCAGAAAGCAATAAGACAATAAAGCCATCGTCTGATGGAAGCCAACGTACAGTTTGATTCCACTCTGGCTCACAACAGGAGGTGTGTAAAGTCACAGAATTGAAGTGTGTGAAGTCAAATGGAGGTGTGTTAGGTCACAGAGTGGAGGTCTGTGAAGACACAGAATAGAGGTGTGTGAAGTCAGAATGGAGGTGTTTGAAGTCAGAATGGAGGTGTGTGAAATCATAGAATGGAGGTGTGTGAAGTCACAACGCAGGTGTGTGAACTCATGCAATGAAGGTGTGTGAAGTAAAATTGCAGGTGTGTGAAGTTATAGAATGGAGGTGTGTGAAGTCATAGAATGGAGGTGTGTGAAGTCACAGAATGGAGGTGTGTGAAGTCATAGAATGGAGGTGGGTGAAGTCACAGAATGGAGGTGTGTGAAGTCATAGAATGGAGGTGTGTGAAGTCATAGAATGGAGGTGTGTGAAGTCATAGAATGGAGGATTGTGAACTCAGAATGGAGGTTTGTGAAGTCATAGAATGGAGGTGTGTGAAGTCACAGAATGGAGGTGTGTGAAGTCATAGAATGGAGGTGTGTGAAGTCATAAAATGGAGGTGTGTGAATTCATAGAATGGAGGTGTGTGAAGTCACAATGGAGGTGTGTGAAGTCATAGAATGGAGGTGTGTGAAGGCAGATTGGAGGTGTGTGAAATCACAGAATGGAGGTGTGTCAACTCAGAAATGAGGTGTGTGAAGTCATAGAATGGAGGTGTGTGAAGTCATAGAATGGAGGTGTGTTAAATCATAGAATGGAGGTGTGTGAAGTCAAAGAATTGAGGAGTGTGAAGTCAGAATGGAGGTGTGTGAAGTCAGAATGGAGGTGTGTGAAGTCATAGAATGGAAGTGTGTGAAGTCAGAGAATGGAGGTCTGTGAACTCAGAATGGGGGTTTGTGAAGTCATAGAATGGAGGTGTGTGAACTCAGAATGGAGGTGTGTGAAGTCACAGAATGGAGGTGAGTGAAGTCATACAATGGAGGTGTGTGAAATCACAGAATGGAGGTGTGTGAATTCATAGAATGGAGGTGTGTGAAATCATAGGATCGAGGTGTGTGAAGTCACAGAATGGAGGTGTGTGAAGTCACAGAATGGAGGTGTGTGAAGTCACAGAATGGAGGTGTGTGAACTCAGAATGGAGGTGTGTGAAGCCACAGAATTGAGGTGTGTGAAGTCCTAGAATGGAAATGTGTGAAGGCATAGAATGGAGGTGTGTGAATGAAGAATGGAGGTGTGTGAAGTCACAGAATGGAGGAGTGTGAACTCAGAATGGAGGTGTGTGAAGTCACAGAATGGAGGTTTGTGAAGTCATAGAATGGAGGTGTGTGAAGTCAGAGAATGGATGTTTATGAAGTAAGAATGAAGGTGTTTGAAGTCATAGAATGGAGGTGTGTGAAGTCAAATTGGAGGTGTGTCAACTCATCGAATGGAGATGTGTGAACTCATAGAATGGAGGTGTGTGAAGTCAAAGAATGGAGGTGTGTGAAGTGAAACAATAGAGGTGTGTGAAGTCACAGAATGGAGGTGTGTGAAGTCACAGAATGGAAGTGTGTAAAGTCAAAAAGGTGGTGTGTGAAGTCACAGAATGGAGGTGTGTGAAGTCATAGAATGGTGGTGTGTGAAGTCACAGAATGGAGGTGTGAGAAGTCAGAATGCAGGTGTGTGAAGTCAAAGAATGAAGGTGTGTGAAGTCACAGAATGGATGTTTGTGAAGTAAGAATGAAGGTGTTTGAAGTCATAGAGTGGAGGTGTGTGAAGTCACAGAATGGAGGTGCATGAAGTCATAGAATGGAGGTGTGTGAAGTCATAGAATGGAGGTGTGTGAAGTCATAGAATGGAGGTGTGTGAAGTCATAAAATGGAGGTGTGTGAACTCATAGAATGGAGTTGTGTGAAGTCAAAATGGAGTTGTGTGAAGTCATAGAATGGAGGTGTGTGAAGTCAGATTGGAGGTGTGTGAAATCACAGAATGGAGGTGGGTGAAGTCACAGAATGGAGGTGTGTGAACTCAGAATGTAGGTGTGTGAAGTCACAAAATGGAGGTGTGTGAAGTCATAGAATGAAAGTGTGGGAAATCATAGAATGGAGGTGTGTGAAGTCACAGAATTAAGGTGTTTGAAGTCAGAATGGAGGTGTGTGAAGTCAGAATGGAGGTGAGTGAAGTCATAGAATGGAGGTGTGTGAAGTCATAGAATGGAGGTCTGTGAACTCAGAATGGAGGTTTGTGAAGTCATAGAATGAAGGTGTGTGAACTCAGAATGGAGGTGTGTGAAGTCACAAAATGGAGGTGTGTGAAGTCATAGAATGGAGGTTTGTGACATCACAGAATGGAGGTGTGTTAATTCATTGAATGGAGGTGTGTGAAGTCATAGGATCGAGGTGTGTGAAGTCATAGAATGGAGGTGTGTGAAGTCACAGAATGGAGGTGTGTGAAGTCACAGAATGGAGGTGTGTGAACACAGAATGTAGGTGTGTGAAGCCACAGAATGGAGGTGTGTGAAGTCATAGAATGGAAGTGTGTGAAGTCATAGAAAGGAGGTGTGTGAACTCCGAATGGAGGTGTGTGAAGTCACAGAATGGAGGTTTGTGAAGTCATAGAATGGAGGTGTGTGAAGTCAGAGAATGGATGTTCCTGAAGTAAGAATGAAGGTGTGTGAAGTCATAGAATGGAGGTCTGTGAACTCAGAATGGAGGTTTGTGAAGTCATAGAATGAAGGTGTGTGAACTCAGAATGGAGGTGTGTGAACTCATAAAATGGAGGTATGTGAACTCATAGAATGGAGGTTTGTGAAGTCATGGAATGGCGGTGTGTGAAGTCAAAGAATGGAGGTGTGTGAAATGAAACAATAGAGGTGTGTGAAGTCACAGAATGGAGGTGTGTGAAGTCACAGATTGGAAGTGTGTGAAGTCAAAACGGAGGTGTGTGAAGTCACAGAATGGAGTTGTGTGAAGTCACAGAATGGAGGTGTGTGAAGTCAAAAAGGTGGTGTGTGAAGTCACAGAATGGAGGTGTGTGAATTCCTAGAATGGAGCTGTGTGAAGTCAGAATGGAGGTGTGTGCAGTCAGAATGGAGGTGTGTGAAGTCAGAATGGAGGTGTGTGAAGTCAGAGAATGGAGGTGTGTGAAGTCATAGAATGCAGGTGTGTGAAATCATAGAATGAAGGTGTGTGAAGTCAGACTGGAGGTGTGTCACGTCACAGAATTGAGGTCTGTGAAGTCAGAGAATGGAGGTGTGTGAAGTCAGAATGAAGGTGTTTGAAGTCATAGAATGGAGGTGTGTGAAGTCACAGAATGGAGGTGTGTGAAGTCATAGGTTGGACTTGTGTGAAGTCATAGAATTGACGTGTGTTAAGTCATAGAATGGAGGTGTGTGAAGTCACAGAATGGAGGTGTGTGAAGTCAGAATGGAGGTGTGTGAAGTCATAGACTGAGGTGGGTGAAGTCATAGAAAGGAGGTGTGGGAAGTCATAGAATGGAGGAGTGTGAAGTCATAGAGTGGAGGTGAGTGAAGTCACAGATTCGAGGTCTGTGATGTCATAGAATGGAGGTGTGTGAAGTCAGAATGGAGGTGTGTGAAATCATAGAATGGAGATGTGTGAACTCATAGAATGGAGTTGTGTGACGTCACAATGGAAGAGTGTGAAGTCATAGAATGGAGGTGTGAGAAGTCACAGAATGGAGGTGTGTGAAGTCATAAAATGAAGGTGTGTGAAGTCAGAATGGAGGTGTGTGAAGTCACAGAATGGAGGTGTGTAAAGTCATAGATGGAGGTGTGTGACGTCATAGTATGGAGGTGTGTGAAATCACAGAATGGAGTTTTGTGAAGTCACAGAATGTAGCTGTATGAAGTCAGAACGGAGGTGTGTGAACTCATAGAATGGAGGTGTGTGAGTCACAATGGAGGTGTGTGAAGTCATAGAATTTACGTGTGTGAAGTCACAAAATGGAGGTGTGTGAAGTCATAGAATGGAGGTGAGTGAAGTCATAGAATGGAGGTGTGTGAAGTCAGAATGGAGGTGTGTGAAGTCACAGAATTGAGGTGTGTGAACTCACAGAATGGAGGTGTGTGAAGTCAGAATGAAGGTTTGTGAAATCACAGAATGCAGGTGTGTGAAGTCACAGAATGGATGTTTGTGAAGTAAGAATGAAGGTGTTTGAAGTCATAGAGTGGAGGTGTGTGAAGTCACAGAATGGAGGTGTGTGAAGTCATAGAATGGAGGTGTGTGAAGTCATAGAATTGAGGTGTGTGAAGTCATAGAATGGAGGTGTGTGAAGTCATAAAATGGAGGTGTGTGAAGTCATAGAATGGAGGTGTGTGAAGTTAAAATGGAGTTGTGTGAAGTCATAGAATGGTGGTTTTTGATGTCAACGAATGGAGGTGTGTGAAGTCACAGAAAGGAGGTGTGTGAACTCAGAATGGAGGTGTGTGAAGTCACAGAATGGAGGTTTGTGAAGTCATAGAATGGAGGTGTGTGAAGTCAGAGAATGGATGTTTCTGAAGTAAGAATGAAGGTGTGTGAAGTCATAGAATGGAGGTGTGTGAAGTCAAATTGGAGGTGTGTGAACTCATAGAATGGAGGTGTGTGAACTCATAGAATGGAGGTGTGTGAAGTCATGGAATGGAGGTGTGTGAAGTCAAAGAATGGAGGTGTGTGAAGTGAAACAATAGAGGTGTTTGAAGTCACAGAATGGAGGTGTGTGAAGTCACAGAATGGAAGTGTGTGAAGTCAAAACGGAGGTGTGTGAAGTCACAGATTGGAGGTGTGTGAAGTCACAGACTGGAGGTGTGTGAAGTCAAAAAGGTGGTGTGTGAAGTCACAGAATGGAGGTGTGTGAAGTCATAGAATGGAGGTGTGTGAAATCATAGAATGGAGGTATGAGAAGTCAGAATGGAGGTGTGTGAAGTCACAGAATTGAGGTGTGTGAAGTCACAGAATGGAGGTGTGTGAAGTCAGAATGAAGGTGTGTGAAGTCACAGAATGGAGGTGTTTGAACTCAGAGAATGGATGTTTGTGAAGTAAGAATGAAGGTGTTTGAGGTCATAGAGTGGAGGTGTGTGAAGTCACAGAATGGAGGTGTGTGAAGTAATAGAATGGAGGTGTGTGAAGTAGGAATGGAGTTGTGTGAAGTCAGAATGGAGGTGAGTGAAGTCATAGAATGGAGGTGTGTGAAGTCATAGAATGGAGGTCTGTGAACTCAGAATGGAGGTTTGTGAAGTATTAGAATGGAGGTGTGTGAAGTCACAGAATGGAGGTGTGTGAAGTCATAGAATGGAAGTGTGTGAAGTCATAAAATGGAGGTGTGTGAATTCATAGAATGGAGATGTGTGAAGTCACAATGGAGTTGTGTGAAGTCATAGAATGGTTGTTTTTGATGTCAACGAATGGAGGTGTGTGAAGTCATAGAATGGAGGTGTGTGAAGTCAGATTGGAGGTGTGTGAAATCACAGAGTGGAGGTGTATCAACTCAGAAATGAGGTGTGTGAAGTCATAGAATGGAGGTGTGTGAAGTCATAGAATGGAAGTGTGTGAAATCATAGAATGGAGGTGTGTGAAGTCAAAGAATGGAGGTGTATGAAGTCAGAATGGAGGTGTGTGAAGTCAGAATGGAGGTGTGTGAAGTCATAGAAAGGAAGTGTGTGAAGTCATAGAATGGAGGTCTGTGAACTCAGAATGGGGGTTTGTGAAGTCATAGAATGGAGGTGTGTGAAGCCACAGAATGGAGGTGTGTGAAGTCATAGAATGGAAGTGTGTGAAGTCATAGAATAGAGGTGTGTGAAGGAAGAATTGAGGTGTGTGAAGTCACAGAATGGAGGTGTGTGAACTCAAAATGGAGGTGTGTGAAGTCACAGAATGGAGGTGTGTGAAGTCACAGAATGGAGGTGTGTGAAGTCACAGAATGGAGGTGTGTGAACTCAGAATGTAGGTGTGTGAAGCCACAGAATGGAGGTGTGTGAAGTCATAGAATGGAAGTGTGTGAAGTCATAGAAAGGAGGTGTGTGAACTCCGAATGGAGGTGTGTGAAGTCACAGAATGGAGGTTTGTGAAGTCATAGAATGGAAGTGTGTGAAGTCAGAGAATGGATGTTTCTGAAGTAAGAATGAAGGTGTGTGAAGTCATAGAATGGAGATGTGTGAAGTCAAATTGGAGGTGTGTGAACTCATTGAATGGAGGTGTGTGAACTGATAGAATGGAGGTTTGTGAAGTCATGGAATGGCGGTGTGTGAAGTCAAAGAATGGAGGTGTGTGAAGTGAAACAATAGAGGTGTGTGAAGTCACAGAATGGAGGTGTGTGAAGTCACAGATTGGAAGTGTGTGAAGGCAAAACGGAGGTGTGTGAAGTCAGAAAATGGAGGTGTGTGAAGTCATATAATGGAGGTGTGTGAAGTCAAAAAGGTGGTGTGTGAAGTCACAGAATGGAGGTGTGTGAATTCATAGAATGGAGCTGTGTGAAGTCAGAATGGAGGTGTGTGAAGTCAGAATGGAGGTGTGTGAAGTCACAGAATGGAGGTGTGTGAAGTCATAGAATGGAGGTGTGTGAAATCATAGAATGAAGGTGTGTGAAGTCAGAATGGAGGTGTGTCACGTCACAGAATTGAGGTCTGTGAAGTCAGAGAATGGAGGTGTGTCAAGTCAGAATGAAGGTGTTTGAAGTCATAGAATGGAGGTGTGTGAAGTCACAGAATGGAGGTGTGTGAAGTCATAGGTTGGAGGTGTGTGAAGTCATAGAATTGAGGTGTGTGAAGTCATAGAATGGAGGTGTGTGAAGTCACAGAATGGGGGTGTGTGAAGTCATAATGGAGGTGTGTGAAGTCATAGACTGAGGTGGGTGAAGTCATAGAAAGGAGGTGTGGGAAGTCATAGAATGGAGGAGTGTGAAGTCATAGAATGGAAGTGTGTGAAATCATAGAATGGAGGTGTGTGAAGTCATACAATTGAGGTGTGTGAAGTCAGAATGGAGGTGTGTGAAGTCAGAATGGAGGTGAGTGAAGTCATAGAATGGAGGTGTGTGAAGTCATAGAATGGAGGTCTGTGAACTCAGAATGGAGGTTTGTGAAGTCATAGAATGGAGGTGTGTGAAGTCACAGAATGGAGGTGTGTGAAGTCACAGAATGGAGGTGTGTGAACTCAGAATGTAGGTGTGTGAAGCCACAGAATGGAGGTGTGTGAAGACATAGAATGGAAGTGTGTGAAGTCATAGAAAAGAGGTGTGTGAATTCAGAAGGGAGGTGTGTGAAGTCACAGTATGGAGGTTTGTGAAGTCATAGAATGGAGGTGTGTGAAGTCAGAGAATGGATGTTTCTGAAGTAAGAATGAAGGAGTGTGAAATCAAAGACTGGAGGTGTGTGAAGTCATAGAAGGGAGGTGTCTGAAGTCAGAATGGAGGTGTGTCAAGTCACAGAATTGAGGTGTGTGAAGCCACAGAATGGAGGTGTGTGAAGTCCTAGAATGGAAGTGTGTGAAGTCATACAACGGAGGTGAGTGAAGTCAGAATGGAGGTGTGTGAAGTCACAGAATGGAGGTGTGTGAACTCAGAATGGAGGTGTGTGAAGTCACAGAATGGAGGTTTGTGAAGTCATACAATGGAGGTGTGTGAAGTCATACAACGGAGGTGTGTGAAGTCAGAATGGAGGTGTGTGAAGTCACACAATGGAGGTGTGTGAATTCAGAATGGAGGTGTGTGAAGTCCTAGAATGGAAGTGTGTGAAGTCATACAACGGAGGTGAGTGAAGTCAGAATGGAGGTGTGTGAAGTCACAGAATGGAGGTGTGTGAACTCAGAATGGAGGTGTGTGAAGTCACAGAATGGAGGTTTGTGAAGTCATACAATGGAGGTGTGTGAAGTCATACAACGGAGGTGTGTGAAGTCAGAATGGAGGTGTGTGAAGTCACACAATGGAGGTGTGTGAATTCAGAATGGAGGTGTGTGAAGTCAGAGATGGAGGTGTGTGAAGTCATAGTATGGTGTGTCAAATCATAGAATGGAGTTTTGTGAAGTCACAGAATGGAGCTGTGTGAAGTCACAATGGAGGTGTGTGAAGTCATAGAATGGAGGTGTGTGAAGTCAGAATGGAGGTGTGTGAAATCATAGAATTGAGGTGTGTGAAGTCACAATGGAGTTGTGTGAAGTCATAGAATGGAGGTGTGTGAAGTCACATAATGGAGGTGTATGAAGTCACAGAATGGAGGTGTGTGAAGTCATAGAATGGAGGTGTGTGAAGTCACAGAATGAAGGTGTGTGAAGTCACAGAATGGAGGTGTGTGAACTCAGGATGGAGATGGGTGAAGTCACAGAATGACGTGTGTGAAGTCATAGAATGGAGGTGTGTGAAGTCACAGAATGGAGGTGTGTGAATTCTTAGAATGGAGGTGTGTGAAATCATAAAATGGAAGTGTTTGAAGTCACAGAATGGAGGTGTGTGAAGTCAGAATGGAGGTGTGTGAAGTCACAGAATTGAGGTGTGTGAATTCACAGAATAGAGGTGTGTGAAGTCAGAATGCAGGTGTGAAGTCACAGAAGGGAGATGTGTGAAGTCACAGAATGGATGTTTGTGAAGTAAGAATGAAGGTGTTTGAAGTCATAGAATGGAGGTGTGTGACGTCACAGAATTGAGGTGTGTGAAGTTATAGAATGGAGGTGTGTGAAATCATAGAATGGAGATGTGTGAAGACAAAGAATGGAGGTGTATGAAGTCAGAATGGAGGTGTGTGAAGTCATACAATGGAGGTGTGTGCAATCACAGAATGGAGGTGTGTGAATTCATAGAATGGAGGTGTGTGAAATCATAGGATCGAGGTGTGTGAAGTCACAGAATGGAGGTGTGTGAAGTCACAGAATGGAGGTGTGTGAAGTCAAAGAATGGAGGTGTGTGAAGTCATAGAATGGAGGTGTGTTAAGTCATAGAATGTATGTTTGTGAAGTAAGAATGAAGGTGTGTGAAGTCATAGAATGGAGGTGTGTGAAGTCACAGAATGGAGGTGTGTGAAGTCATAGAATGGAGGTGTGTGAAGTCATAGAACGGAGTTGTGTGACGTCATATAATGGAGGTGTGTGAAGTCACATAATGGAGGTGTGTGAAGTCAGAATGGAGGTGTGTGAAGTCGAATGAAGGTGTGTGAAGTCATAGAATGTAGGTGTGTGAACTGATAGAATGGAGGTGTGTGACGTCACAATGGAAGTGTGTGAAGTCATAGAATGGAGGTGTGTGAAGTCACAAAATGGAAGTGTGTGAAGTCAAAATGGAGGTGTGTGACGTCCTAAAATGGAGGTGTGTGAAGTCATAGAATGGAGGTGTGTGAAATCATAGAATAGAGGTTTGGGAAGTCACAGAATGGAGGTTTGTGAACTCAGAATGGAGGTGTGTGAAGTCACAGAATGGAGGTGTGTGAAGTCATCGCATGAAGGTATGTGAAATCATAGAATGGAGGTGTGTGAATTCACAGAAGGAAAGTGTGTGAAGACAAAATGGAGGTGTGTGACGTCCTAAAATGGATGTGTGTGAAATCATAGAATAGAGGTTTGTGAAGGCACAAAATGGAGGTGTGTGAACTCAGAATGGAGGTGTATGAAATCACAGAATGGAAGTGTGTGAAGTCAAAACGTAGGTGTGTGAAGTCAAAGAATGGAGGTGTGTGAAATCACAGAATGGTGGTGTGTGAAATCAAAATGGTGGTGTGTGAAGTCACAAATGGAGGTTTGTGAAGTCACAGAATGTAGGTGTGTGAAGTCAAAATGGAGGTGTGTGAAGTCAAAGAATGGAGGTGTGTGAACTCATAGAATGGAGGTGTGTGAAGTCATAGAATGGAGGTGTGTGAAGTCACATAATGGAGGTGTATGAAGTCACAGAATGGAGGTGTGTGAAGTCATAGAATGGAGGTGTGTGAAGTCACAGAATGAAGGTGTGTGAAGTCACAGAATGGAGGTGTGTGAACACAGGATGGAGATGGGTGAAGTCACAGAATGGACGTGTGTGAAGTCATAGAATGGAGGTGTGTGAAGTCACAGAATGGAGGTGTGTGAATTCTTAGAATGGAGGTGTGTGAAATCATAAAATGGAAGTGTTTGAAGTCACAGAATGGAGGTGTGTGAAGTCAGAATGGAGGTGTGTGAAGTCACAGAATTGAGGTGTGTGAATTCACAGAATAGAGGTGTGTGAAGTCAGAATGCAGGTGTGAAGTCACAGAAGGGAGATGTGTGAAGTCACAGAATGGATGTTTGTGAAGTAAGAATGAAGGTGTTTGAAGTCATAGAATGGAGGTGTGTGACGTCACAGAATTGAGGTGTGTGAAGTTATAGAATGGAGGTGTGTGAAATCATAGAATGGAGGTGTGTGAAGACAAAGAATGGAGGTGTATGAAGTCAGAATGGAGGTGTGTGAAGTCATACAATGGAGGTGTGTGAAATCACAGAATGGAGGTGTGTGAATTCATAGAATGGAGGTGTGTGAAATCATAGGATCGAGGTGTGTGAAGTCACAGAATGGAGGTGTGTGAAGTCACAGAATGGAGGTGTGTGAAGTCAAAGAATGGAGGTGTGTGAAGTCATAGAATGGAGGTGTGTGAAGTCATAGAATGTATGTTTGTGAAGTAAGAATGAAGGTGTGTGAAGTCATAGAATGGAGTTGTGTGAAGTCACAGAATGGAGGTGTGTGAAGTCATAGAATGGAGGTGTGTGAAGTCATAGAACGGAGTTGTGTGACGTCATATAATGGAGGTGTGTGAAGTCACATAATGGAGGTGTGTGAAGTCAGAATGGAGGTGTGTGAAGTCGAATGAAGGTGTGTGAAGTCATAGAATGTAGGTGTGTGAACTGATAGAATGGAGGTGTGTGACGTCACAATGGAAGTGTGTGAAGTCATAGAATGGAGGTGTGTGAAGTCACAAAATGGAAGTGTGTGAAGTCAAAATGGAGGTGTGTGACGTCCTAAAATGGAGGTGTGTGAAGTCATAGAATGGAGGTGTGTGAAATCATAGAATAGAGGTTTGGGAAGTCACAGAATGGAGGTTTGTGAACTCAGAATGGAGGTGTGTGAAGTCACAGAATGGAGGTGTGTGAAGTCATCGCATGAAGGTATGTGAAATCATAGAATGGAGGTGTGTGAATTCACAGAAGGAAAGTGTGTGAAGACAAAATGGAGGTGTGTGACGTCCTAAAATGGATGTGTGTGAAATCATAGAATAGAGGTTTGTGAAGGCACAAAATGGAGGTGTGTGAACTCAGAATGGAGGTGTATGAAATCACAGAATGGAAGTGTGTGAAGTCAAAACGGAGGTGTGTGAAGTCAAAGAATGGAGGTGTGTGAAATCACAGAATGGTGGTGTGTGAAATCAAAATGGTGGTGTGTGAAGTCACAAATGGAGGTGTGTGAAGTCACAGAATGTAGGTGTGTGAAGTCAAAATGGAGGTGTGTGAAGTCAAAGAATGGAGGTGTGTGAACTCATAGAATGGAGGTGTGTGAAGTCATGGAATGGAGGTTTTTGAAGTCAAACATTGGAAGTGTGGGAAGTTACAGACAGAAGATGTGTGAAGTCATACAATGCAGGTGTGTGAAGTCAGAATGCAGGTGTGGGATGTCATAGAATGGAGATGTGTGAAGTCATACAATGGAGGTGTGTGAAGTCATAGAATGGAAGTGTGTGAAGTCATAGAATAGAGGTGTGTGAAGTCAAAGAATGGAGGTGGGTGAAGTCACGGAAGGGAGGTGTGTGAAATCACAGAATGGACGTGTGTGAAGTCACAGAATGGAGGTGTGTGAAGTCACAGAATGGAGATATGTAAAGTCAAAAAGGTGGTGTGAGAAGTCACAAATGTAAGTGTGTGAAGTCACAGAATGGAGGTGTGAAGTCAAAATGGTTGTGTATGAAGTCAAAGAATGTAGGTGTGTGAAGTCATCGAAGGGAGGTGTGTGAAGTCACAGAATGCAGGTGTGTGAAGTCAGAATAGAGGTGTGCGAAGTCATAGAATGGAGGTGTGTGAAGTCAGAATGGAGGTGTGTGAAGTCATAGAATGGAGGTGTGTGAAGTCAGAATAGAGGTGTGTGAACTCATAGAATGGAGGTGTGTGAAGTCACAGAATGGAGGTGTGGGAAGTCACAGAATGGAAGTGTGTGAAGTCATAGAATGGAGGTGTGTGAAGTCACAGAATGGATGGTATGAACTCATAGAATGGAGGTGTGTGAAGTCACAGAATTGAGGTGTTTGAAGTCATATATAGGAGGTGTGTGAAGTCAAAATGGATGTGTGAAATCATAGAATGGAGGTGTGTGAAGTCACAGAATGGAGGTGTGTGAAGTCATAGAATGGAGGTGTGTGAAGTCATAGAATGGAAGTGTGTGAAGTCATAGCATGGAGGTGTGTGAAGTCACAGAATGGAGGTGTATGAAGTCATAGACTGGAGGTGTGTGAAGTCACAGAATGGAGGTGTGTGAACAGAGAATGGAGGTGTGTGAAGTCACAGAATGGAGGTGTGTGAAGTCATAGAATGGAAGTGTGTGAAGTCATAGAATGGAGGTGTGTGAAGTCAGAATGGAGGTGTGTGAAGTCACCGAATGGAGTTGTGTGAACTCAGAATGGAGGTGTGTGAAGTCACAGAATGGAGGTTTGTGAAGTCATAGAATGGGGTTGTGTGAAGTCATAGAATGGATGTTTCTGTAGTAAGAATGAAGGTGTGTGAAGTCATAGAATGGAGGTATGTGAACACATAGAATGGAGGTGTGTGAATTCACAGAATGAAGGTGTGTGAAGTCAGAATGGAGGTGTGTATTCATAGATTGGAGGTGGTGAAGTCATAGAAAGGAGGTGTGGAAAGTCATAGAATTAGGAGTGTGAAGTCATAGAGTGCAGGTGAGTGAAGTCACAGATTCGAGGTCTGTGAAGTCATAGAATGGAGGTGTGTGATGTCAGAATGCAGGTGTGGGACGTCATTGATGGAGCTGTGTGAAGTCATAGTATGGAGGTGTGTGAAATCATAGAATGGAGTTTTGTGAAGTCACAGAATGGAGCTGTGTGAATACAGAATGGAGGTGTGTGAAATCACAGAATGGAGCTGTTTGAAATCATAGAATGGAGGTGTGTGAAGTTATAGAATGGATGTTCGTAAAGTAAGAATGAAGTTGTATGAAGTCATAGAATAAATGTGTTGTCAAAGAATGGAGGTGTGTAAAGTCATAGAATGGAGGTGTGTAAACTCAGAATGGAGGTGTGTGAAGTCATAGAATGGAAGTGTGTGAACTCATAGAATGGAGGTGTTTGAAGACACAGAATGGACGGTACGAAGTCATAGAATGGAGGTGTGAGAAGTCACAGAATTGAGGTATTAGAAGACATATATTAGAGGTGTGTGAAGTCAAAATGGATGTGTGAAATCATAGAATGGAGGTGTGTGAAATCATAGAATGAGGGTGTGTGAGGTCATAGAATGGAGGTTTGTGAAGTCATAGAATGGAGGTGTGCGAAGTCATACAATGAAGGTGTGTGAAGTCATAGAATGGAGGTGTGTGAAGTCACAGAAGAGAGGTGTGTGAAGTCACATAATGGAGGTGTGAGAAGTCAAAATGGAGGTGTGTGACGTCATAAAATGGACGTGTGTGAAGTCATAGATTGGAGGTGTGTGAAATCATAGAATGGAGGTTTGTGAAGTCACAGAATGGAGGTGTGTGAAGTCATAGATTGGAGGTAGGTGAAGTCACAGAATGGAGGTGTGTGAAGTCATAGAATGGAGGTGTGTGAAGTCACAGAATGGAGGTGTGTGAAGTCACAGAATGGAGGTGCGTGAACTCAGAATGGAGATGTGTGAAGTCACAGAATGGAGTTGTGTGAAGTCATAGAATTGAGGTGTGTGAAATCACAGAATGGAGGTGTGTGAATTCATAGAATGGAGTTGTGACATCTCAGAATGGAGGTGTGTGAAATCGCAGAATGGAGGTGTGTGAGGTCACAGAATGGAGGTGTGTGAAGTCAAAATGGATGTGTGTGACGTCATAAAATGTAGGTGTGTGAAGTCATAGTTTGGAGGTGTGTGAAATCATAGAATGGAGGTTTGTGAAGTCAAGGAATGGAGGTGTGTGAAGTCACAGAATGGAGGTGTTTGAAGTCGGAGAATGGAGGTATGTGAAGTCAAATTGAGGGGTATGAAGTCGGAGAATGGAGGTGTGGGAAGTCACAGAATGGAGGTGGGTGAAGTGACAGAATGGAGGTGTGTGAAGTCAAAGAATGGAGGTGTGTGAAGTCACAGAATTGAGGGGTTTGAAGTTATATATTGGAGGTGTGTGAAGTCAAAATGGATGTGTGAAGTCATAGAATGGAGGTGTGTGAAGTCGGAGAATGGAGGTGTGTGAAGTCACAGAATGGAGCTGTGTGAAGTCACAGAATGGAGGTGTGTGAAGTCACAGAATGGAGGTGTGTGAAGTCACAGATTGGAGGTGTGTGAAGTCAAAGTATGGAGGTGTGTGAAGTAATAGAATGGAGGTGTGTGAAGTCATAGAATGTATGTTTGTGAAGTAAGAATGGAGGTGTGGGAAGTCACAGAATGGAAGTGGGTGAAGTCACAGAATGGAGGTGTGTGAAGTCAAGGAATGGAGGTGTGTGAAGTCACAGAATGGACGGGTATGATTTCATAGAATGGAGTTGTGTGAAGTCACATAATTGAGGTGTTTGAAGTTATATATTGGAGGTGTGTGAAGTCAAAATGGATGTGTGAAGTCATAGAAGGGAGGTGTGTGAAGTCGGAGAATGGAAGTGTGTGAAGTCACAGAATGGAGCTGTGTGAAGTCACAGAATGGAGGTGTGTGAAGTCACAGAATGGAGGTGTGTGAAGTCAAAGAATGGAGGTGTGTGAAGTCATAGAATGGAGGTGTGTGAAGTCATAGAATGTATGTTTGTGAAGTAAGAATGAAGGTGTGTGAAGTCATAGAATGGAGGTGTGTGAAGTCACAGAATGGAGGTGTGTGAAGTCATAGAATGGAGGTGTGTGAAGTCATAGAACGGAGTTGTGTGACGTCATATAATGGAGGTATGTGAAGTCACATAATGGAGGTGTGTGAAGTCAGAATGGAGGTTTGTGAAGTCGAATGAAGGTGTGTGAAGTCATAGAATGTAGGTGTGTGAACTGATAGAATGGAGGTGTGTGAAGTCACAAAATGGAAGTGTGTGAAGTCAAAATGGAGGTGTGTGACGTCCTAACATGGAGGTGTGTGAAGTCATAGAATGGAGGTGTGTGAAATCATAGAATAGAGGTTTGGGAAGTCACAGAATAGAGGTGTGTGAACTCAGAATGGAGGTGTGTGAAGTCACAGAATGGAGGTGTGTGAAGTCATCGCATGAAGGTATGTGAAATCATAGAATGGAGGTGTGTAAAGTCACAGAATGAAAGTGTGTGAAGTCAAAATGGAGGTGTGTGACGTCCTAAAATGGAGGTGTGTGAAATCATAGAATAGAGGTTTGTGAAGTCACAAAATGGAGGTGTGTGAACTCAGAATGGAGGTGTATGGAATCACAGAATGGAAGTGTGTGAAGTCAAAACGGAGGTGTGTGAAGTCAAAGAATGGAGGTGTGTGAAGTCACAGAATGGTGGTGTGTGAAATCAAAATGGTGGTGTGTGAAGTCACAAATGGAGGTGTGTGAAGTCACAGAATGTAGGTGTGTGAAGTCAAAATGGAGGTGTGTGAAGTCAAAGAATGGAGGTGTGTGAACTCATAGAATGGAGGTGTGTGAAGTCATGGAATGGAGGTTTGTGAAGTCAAACATTGGTAGTGTGGGCAGTTACAGACAGAAGATGTGTGAAGTCATACAATGGAGGTGTGTGAAGTCAGAATGCAGGTGTGGGAAGTCATAGAATGGAAGTGTGTGAAGTCATAGAATGGAGGTGGGTGAAGTCACGGAAGGGAGGTGTGTGAAATCACAGAATGGACGTGTGTGAAGTCACAGAATGGAGGTGTGTGAAGTCACAGAATGGAGATATGTGAAGTCAAAAAGGTGGTGTGAGAAGTCACAAATGTAAGTGTGTGAAGTCACAGAATGGAGGTGTGAAGTCAAAATGGTTGTGTATGAAGTCAAAGAATGTAGGTGTGTGAAGTCATCGAAGGGAGGTGTGTGAAGTCACAAAATGGAGGTGTGTGAAGTCAGAATAGAGGTGTGCGATGTCATAGAATGGAGGTGTGTGAAGTCATAGAATGGAGGTGTGTGAAGTCAGAATAGAGGTGTGTGAACTCATAGAATGGAGGTGTGTGAAGTCACAGAATGGAGGTGTGGGAAGTCACAGAATGGAAGTGTGTGAAGTCATAGAATGGAGGTGTGTGAAGTCACAGAATGGATGGTATGAACTCATAGAATGGAGGTGTGTGAAGTCACAGAATTGAGGTGTTTAAAGTCATATATAGGAGGTGTGTGAAGTCAAAATGGATGTGTGAAATCATAGAATGGAGGTGTGTGAAGTCACAGAATTGATGTGTTTGAAGTCATATATTGGAGGTTTGTAAAGTCAAAATGGATGTGTTAATTCATAGAATGGAGGTGTGTGAAACCATAGAATGAGGGTGTGTGAGGTCATAGAATGGAGGTGTGTGAAGTCACAGCATGGAGGTGTGTGAAGTCATAGAATGGAGGTGTGTGAAGTCATAGAATGGAAGTGTGTGAAGTCACAGAATGGAGGTGTGTGAAGTCACAGAATGGAGGTGTATGAAGTCATAGACTGGAGGTGTGTGAAGTCACACAATGGAGGTGTGTGAACACAGAATGGAGGTGTGTAAAGTCACATAATGGAGGTGTGTGAAGTCATAGAATGGAAGTGTGTGAAGTCATAGAATGGAGGTGTGTGAAGTCAGAATGGAGGTGTGTGAAGTCACCGAATAGAGTTGTGTGAACTCAGAATGGAGGTGTGTGAAGTCACAGAATGGAGGTTTGTGAAGTCATAGAATGGGGTTGTGTGAAGTCATAGAATGGATGTTTCTGAAGTAAGAATGAAGGTGTGTGAAGTCATAGAATGGAGGTATGTGAACACATAGAATGGAGGTGTGTGAATTCACAGAATGAAGGTGTGTGAAGTCAAAATGGAGGTGTGTAGTCATAGATTGGAGGTGGTGAAGTCATAGAAAGGAGGTGTGGAAAGTCATAGAATTAGGAGTGTGAAGTCATAGAGTGCAGGTGAGTGAAGTCACAGATTCGAGGTCTGTGAAGTCATAGAATGGAGGTGTGTGATGTCAGAATGCAGGTGTGTGAAGTCATAGATGGAGTTGTGTGAAGTCATAGTATGGAGGTGTGTGAAATCATAGAATGGAGTTTTGTGAAGTCACAGAATGGAGCTGTGTGAATACAGAATTTAGGTGTGTGAAGTCATAGAATGAAGGTGTTTGAAGTCAGAACGGAGGTGTGGGAACTCATAGAATGGAGGTGAGAGACGTCACAATGGAAGTGTGTGAAGTCATACAATGGAGGTGTGTGAAGTCACAGAATGGAGGTGTGTGAAGTCATAGAATGGAGGTGTGTGAAATCACAGAATGGAGCTGTTTGAAATCATAGAATGGAGGTGTGTGAAGTTATAGAATGGATGTTCGTAAAGTAAGAATGAAGTTGTATGAAGTCATAGAATAAATGTGTTGTCAAAGAATGGAGGTGTGTGAAGTCATAGAATGGAGGTGTGTAAACTCAGAATGGAGGTGTGTGAAGTCATAGAATGGAAGTGTGTGAAGTCATAGAATGGAGGTGTTTGAAGTCACAGAATGGAAGGTACGAAGTCATAGAATGGAGGGGTGAGAAGTCACAGAATTGAGGTGTTTGAAGACATATATTAGAGGTGTGTGAAGTCAAAATGGATGTGTGAAATCATAGAATGGAGGTGTGTGAAATCATAGAATGAGGGTGTGTGAGGTCATAGAATGGAGGTTTGTGAAGTCATAGAATGGAGGTGTGTGAAGTCACAGAAGAGAGGTGTGTGAAGTCACATAATGGAGGTGTGAGAAGTCAAAATGGAGGTGTGTGATGTCATAAAATGGAGGTGTGTGAAGTCATAGATTGGAGGTGTGTGAAATCATAGAATGGAGGTTTGTGAAGTCACAGAATGGAGGTGTGTGAAGTCACAGAATGGAGGTTTGTGAAGTCATAGAATGGAGGTAGGTGAAGTCACAGAATGGAGGTGTGTGAAGTCATAGAATGGAGGTGGGTGAAGTCACAGAATGGAGGTGTGTGAAGTCACAGAATGGACGTGTGTGAACTCAGAATGGAGATGTGTGAAGTCACAGAATGGAGTTGTGTGAAGTCATAGAATTGAGGTGTGTGAAATCACAGAATGGAGGTTTGTGAAGTCACAGAATGGAGGTGTGTGAACTCACAATGCAGGTGTGTGAAGTCGCGGAATGGCGGTGTGTGAAGTCATAGAATGGAAGTGTGTGAAGTCATAGAATGGAGGTGTGTGAAGTCACAGATGCGAGGTGTGTGGAGTCACATAATGGAGGTGTGTGAAATCAAAATGGAGGTGTGTGACGTCATAAAATGTAGGTGTGTGAAGTCATAGTTTGGAGGTGTGTGAAATCATAGAATTGAGGTTTGTGAAGTCACAGAATGGAGGTGTGTGAAGTCACAGAATGAAGGTGTGTGAAGTCATAGAATGGAGGTGTGTGAAGTCAAATTGGAGGGGTGTGAAGTCGGAGAATGGAGGTGTGGGAAGTCACAGAATGGAGATGCGTGAAGTCACAGAATGGAGGTGTGTGAAGTCAAAGAACGGAGGTGTGTGAAGTCACAGAATTGAGGTGTTTGAAGTTATATATTGGAGGTGTGTGAAGTCAAAATGGATGTGTGAAGTCATAGAATGGAGGTGTGTGAAGTCGGAGAATGGAGGTGTGTGAAGTCACAGAATGGAGCTGTGTGAAGTCACAGAATGGAGGTGTGTGAAGTCACAGAATGGAGGTGTGTGACGTCACAGAATGGAGGTGTGTGAAGTCAAAGAATGGAGGTGTGTGAAGTCATAGAATGGAGGTGTGTGAAGTCATAGAATGTATGTTTGTGAAGTAAGAATGAAGGTGTGTGAAGTCATAGAATGGAGGTGTGTGAAGTCACAGAATGGAGGTGTGTGAAGTCATAGAATGGAGGTGTGTGAAGTCATAGAACGGAGTTGTGTGACGTCATATAATGGAGGTGTGTGAAGTCACATAATGGAGGTGTGTGAAGTCAGAATGGAGGTGTGAAGTCATAGAAAGGAGGTGTGGGAAGTCATAGAATGGAGGAGTGTGAAGTCATAGATTGGAGGTGAGTGAAGTCACAGATTCGATGTCTGTGTAGTCATAGAATGGAGGTGTGTGAAGTCGAATGAAGGTGTGTGAAGTCATAGAATGTAGGTGTGTGAACTCATAGAATAGAGGTCTGTGATGTCCCAATGGAAGTGTGTGAACTCATAGAATGGAGGTGTGTGAAGTTACAGAATGGAAGTGTGTGAAGTCAAAATGGAGTTGTGTGACGTCTTAAAATGGAGGTGTGAGAAGTCATAGAATGGAGGTGTGTGAAATCATAGAATAGAGGTTTGTGAAGTCACAGAATGGAGGTGTGTGAACTCAGAATGGAGGTGTGTGAAGGCACAGAATGGAGGTGTGTGAAGTCATCGTATGAAGGTATGTGAAATCATAGAATGGAAGTGTGTGAAGTCATAGAATGGAGATGTGCGAAGTCATACAAAGAAGGTGTGTAAAGTCATAGAATGGAGGTGTATGAAGTCACAGAAGAGAGGTGTGTGAAATCACATAATGGAGGTGTGAGAAGTCAAAATGGAGGTGTGTGACGTCATAAAATGGAGGTGTGTGAAGTCATAGATTGGAGGTGTGTGAAATCATAGAATGGAGGTTTGTGAAGTCACAGAATGGAGGTGTGTGAAGTCACAGAATGGAGGTTTGTGAAGTCATAGAATGGAGGTAGTTGAAGTCACAGAATGGAGGTGTGTGAAGTCATACAATGGAGGTGTGTGAAGTCACAGAATGGAGGTGTGTGAAGTCACAGAATGGAGGTGTGTGAAATCACAGAATGGAGGTGTGTGAAATCACAGAATGGAGGTGTGTGAATTCATGGAATGGAGGTGTGATATCTCAGAATGGAGGTGTGCGAAATCGCAGAATGGAGGTGTGTGAGGTCACAGAATGGAGGTGTGTGAACTCACAATGCAGGTGTGTGAAGTCACGGAATGGCGGTGTGTGACGTCATAGAATGGAAGTGTGTGAAGTCATAGAATGGAGGTGTGTGAAGTCACAGAAACGAGGTGTGTGGAGTCACATAATGGAGGTGTGTGAATTCAAAATGGAGGTGTGTGACGCCATAAAATGTAGGTGTGTGAAGTCATAGTTTGGAGGTGTGTGAAATCATAGAATGGAGGTTTGTGAAGTCACAGAATGGAGGTGTGTGAAGTCACAGAATGGAGGTGTGTGAAATCATAGAATGGAGGTGTGTGAAGTCAGAATGGAGGTGTGTGAAGTCATAGAATGGAGGTGTGTGAAGTCAGAATAGAGGTGTGTGAAGTCATAGAATGGAGGTGTGTGAAGTCACAGAATGGAGGTGTGGGAAGTCACAGAATGGAAGTGTGTGAAGTCATAGAATGGAGGTGTGTGAAGTCACAGAATGGATGGTATGAACTCATAGAATGGAGGTGTGTGAAGTCACAGAATTGAGGTGTTTGAAGTCATATATAGGAGGTGTGTGAAGGCAAAATGGATATGTGAATTCATAGAATGGAGGTGTGTGAAGTCACAGAATTGAGGTGTTTGAAGTCATATATTGGAAGTGTGTAAAGTCAAAATGGATGTGTGAATTCATACAATGGAGGTGTGTGAAACCATAGAATGAGGGTGTGTGAGGTCATAGAATGGAGGTGGGTGAAGTCACAGAATGGAGGTGTGTGAAATCATAGAATGGAGGTGTGTGAAGTCATAGAATGGAAGTTTGTGAAGTCACAGAATGGAGGTGTGTGAAGTCACAGAATGGAGGTGTGTGAAGTCACAGAATGGAGGTGTGTGAACACAGAATGGAGGTGTGTGAAGTCACAGAATGGAGGTGTGTGAAGTCATAGAATGGAAGTGTGTGAAGTCATAGAATGGAGGTGTGTGACGTCAGAATGGAGGTGTGTGAAGTCACCGAATGGAGTTGTGTGAACTCAGAATGGAGGTGTGTGAAGTCACTGAATGGAGGTTTGTGAAGTCATAGAATGGGGTTGTGTAAAGTCATAGAATGGATGTTTCTGAAGTAAGAATGAAGGTGTGTGAAGTCCTAGAATGGAGGTATGTGAACACATAGAATGGAGGTGTGTGAATTCACAGAATGAAGGTGTGTGAAGTCAGAATGGAGGTGTGTAGTCATATATTGGAGGTGGTGAAGTCATAGAAAGGAGGTGTGGAAAGTCATAGAATTAAGAGTGTGAAGTCATAGAGTGCAGGTGAGTGAAGTCACAGATTCGAGGTCTGTGAAGTCATAGAATGGAGGTGTGTGATGTCAGAATGCAGGTGTGTGAAGTCATAGATGGAGTTGTGTGAAGTCATAGTATGGAGGTGTGTGAAATCATAGAATGGACTTTTGTGAAGTCACAGAATGGAGCTGTGTGAATACAGAATGGAGGTGTGTGAAGTCATAGAATGTAGGTGTTTGAAGTCAGAACGGAGGTGTATGAACTCATAGAATGGAGGTGAGTGACGTCACAATGGAAGTGTGTGAAGTCACAGAATGGAGGTGTGTAAACTCAGAATGGAGGTGTGTGAAGTCATAGAATGGAGGTGTGTGAAGTTATAAAATGGAGGTGTATGAAGTCATAGAATGGAAGTGTGTGAAGTCATAGAATGGAGGTGTTTGAAGTCATATTTTGAGGTGTGTGAAGTCAAAATGGATGTGTGAAATCATAGAATGGAGGTGTGTGAAATCATAGAATGAAGGTGTGTGAGGTCATAGAATGGAGGTGTGTGAAGTCACAAAATGGAGGTGTGTGAAATTATGAAAGGGAGGTTTATGAAGTCATAGAATGGAAGTGTGTGAAGTCACACAATAGAGGTGTGTGAAGTCACAGAATAGTGGTGTGTGAAGTCACAGAATGGAGGTGTGTGAACTCAGAATGGAGGTTTGTGAAGTCACAGAATAGAGGTGTGTGAAGTCATAGAATGGAAGTGTGTGAAGTCATAGAATGGAGGTGTGTGAAGTCAGAATGGAGATGTGTGAAGTCACCGAATGGAGTTGTGTGAACTCAGAATGGAGGTGTGTGAAGTCACAGAATGGAGGTTTGTGAAGTCATAGAATGGAAGTGTGTGAAGTCATAGAATGGATGTTTCTGAAGTAAAAATGAAGGTGTGTGAAGTCATAGAAAGAGGTGAGGGAAGTCATAGAATGGAGGAGTGCAATGTCATAGAATGCAGGCGAGTGAAGTCACAGATTCGAGGACTGTGAAGTCATAGAATGGAGGTGTGTGATATCAGAATGGAGGTGTGCGAAGTCATAAAATAGAGGTGTGTGAAGTCAGAATGGAGGTGTGTGAAGTCATAGAATGGAGGTGTGTGAAGTCAGAATGGAGGTGTGTGAACTCATAGAATGGAGGTGTGTGACGTCACAATGGAAGTGTGTGAAGTCATAGAATGGAGGTGTGTGAAGTCATAGAATGGAGGTGTGTGAAGTCAGAATGGAGGTGTGTGAAGTCTCACAATTGAGGTGTGTGAACACAGAATGGAGGAGTGTGAAGTCAAAGAATGTAGGTGTGTGAAGTCATAGAATGGAGGTGTGTGAAGTCATAGAATGTACGTTTGTGAAGTAAGAATGAAGGTGTGTGAAGTCTTAGAATGGTGGTGTGTGAAGTCACAGAATGGAGGTGTGTGAAGTTATAGAACTGAAGTGTGTGAAGTCATAGAATGGAGGTGTGTGAAGGCACACAGTGGACTGTATGAAGTCATAGAATGGAGGTGTGTGAAATCACAGAATTGAGGTGTTTGAAGTCATGTATTGGAGGTGTGTGAAGTCAAAATGGATGAGTGAAGTCATAGAATGGAGGTGTGTGAAATCACAGAATGAGGGTGTGTGAGGTCATAGAATGGAGGTGTGTGAAGTCACAGAATGGAGGTGTGTGAAGTCATAAAATGGAGGTGGGTGAAGTCATAGAAAGGAGATGTGGAAAGTCATAGAATGGAGGAGTGTGAAGTCCTACAGTGGAGGTGAGTGAAGTCAAATATTCGAGGTCTGTGAAGTCATAGAATGGAGGTGTGTGAACACAGAATGGAGGTGTGTTAAGTCACAGAATGGAGGTGTGTGAAGTCATAGAATGGAGGTGTCTGAAGTCACAATGGAGGTGTGTGAAATCTTAGAATGGAGGTGTGTGAAGTCAAAAAATGGAGGTGTGTGAAGTCATAGAATGGAGGTGTGTGAAGTCATAGAATGTATTTTTGTGAAATAAGAATGAAGGTGTGTGACGTCACAGAATGGAGTTGTGTGAAGTCATTGAATGGAGCTGTGTGAAGTCAGAATGGACGTGTGTGAAGTCACAGAATGGAGGTGTGTCAACTCAGAATGGAGGTGTGTGAAGTCACAGAATGGAGGTTTGTGAAGTCATAGAATGGAGGTGTGTGAAGTTATAGAATGGAGGTGTGTGAAGTCAGAATGCAGGTGTGTGAAGACACAGAATTGAGGTGTGTGAACACAGAATGCAGGTGTGTGAATCACAGAATGGAGGTGTGTGAAATCATAGAATGGAGGTGTGTGAAGTCATAGAATGGATGTTTGTGAAGTAAGAATGAAGGTGTGTGGAGTCATAGAATAGAGGTGTGTGAAGTCAAAGAATGGAGGTGTGTGAAGTCACAGAATGGAGGTGTGTGAAGTCACACAATGGAGGTGTGTGAAGTCTCGAATGGAGGTGTGCGGTCATAGAAGGGAGGTGTGTGAAGTCATAGAAAGAGGTGAGAGAAGTCATAGAATGGAGGAGTGTGAAGTCATACAGTGGAGGTGACTGAAGACACAGATTCGAGGTTTGTGAAGTCATAGAATGGAGGTGTGTAAAGTCAGAATGGAGGTGTGTGAAGTCATAGAATGGAGATTTGTGAATTCATAGAATGGAGGTTTGTGACGTCAAATTGAAGTGTGTGAAGTCATAGAATGGAGGTGTGTGAAGTCACAGAATGGAGGTGTGTAAAGTCATACAATGGAGGTGAGTGAAGTCAGAATGGAGGTGTGTGAAGTCACAGAATGGAGGTGTGTGAACTCAGAATGGAGGTGTGTGAAGTCATAGATGGAGGTGTGTGAAGTCATAGTATGGAGGTGTGTGAAACCATAGAATGTAGTTTTGTGAAGACACACAATGGAGCTGTGTGAAGTCAGAATGGAGGTGTGTGAAGTCATAGAATGGAGGTGTGTGAAGTCAGAATGGAGGTATGTGAAATCATAGAATCAAGGTGTGTGAAGTCACAGAATGGAGGTGTGTGAAGTCATAGAATGGAGGTGCGTGAAGTCACAGAATGGAGGTGTGTGAAGTCATAGAATGGAGGTGTGTGAAGTCAGAGAATGAAGGTGTGTGAATCACAGAATGGAGGTATGTGAACTCACAATGGAGGTGGGTGAAGTCACAGAATGGAGGTGTGTGAAGTCATAGAATGGAGGTGTGTGAAGTCACAGAATGGAGGTGTGTGAATTCATAGAATGGAGGTGTGTGATGTCACAGAATGGAGGTTTGTGTACTCAAAATGGAGGTGTTTGAAGTCAAAGAATGGAGGTGTGTGAAGTCATAGAATGGAAGTGTGTGAAGTGATAGAATGGAGGTGTGTGAACCCAGAATGCAGGTTTGTGAAGTCACAGAATGGAGGTTTGTGAAGTCATAGAATGGATGTTTCTAAAGTAAGAATGAAGGTGTGTGAAGTCATAGAATGGAGGTGTGTGAAGTCAAAATGGAGGTGTGTGAACTCATAGAATGGAGGTGTGTGAACTCATAGAATGGAGGTGTGTGAAGTCATGGAATGGAGGTGTGTGAAGTCCAAGAATGGAGGTGTGTGAAGTCAAAGAATGGAGGTGTGTGAACTCACAGAATGGAGGTTGCCGGGGCCAACCTGTGGCAAACCAGGGTTCGCAGATTGGGGTTCCTGAAATCGGGGGCAAGGACTAGCAAGAAATAGAAGAGAGACAGACACAGCGGGTCCGCGATATCTGCAGTCCAGGTAAAGACTGCTGAGACTGCCGGTTTATTTTCCACTCCCCCTTCTTCCCTCCTCCTGACCCAGGGAACCTCAAGGTGTTAGATTCATGTGGTAATTCTCAGGTCATTTGCGTAGAATAGGGCCGGAAAGCAATAAGACAATAAAGCCATCGTCTGATGCAAGCCAAGGTACAGTTTGATTCCACTCTGGCTCACAACAGGAGGTGTGTGAAATCACAGAATTGAAGTGTGTGAAGTCACAGAATGGATGGTATGAACTCATAGAATGGAGGTGTGTGAAGTCACAGAATTGAGGTGTTTGAAGTCATATATAGGAGGTGTGTGAAGGCAAAATGGATATGTGAATTCATAGAATGGAGGTGTGTGAAGTCACAGAATTGAGGTGTTTGAAGTCATATATTGGAAGTGTGTAAAGTCAAAATGGATGTGTGAATTCATACAATGGAGGTGTGTGAAACCATAGAATGAGGGTGTGTGAGGTCATAGAATGGAGGTGGGTGAAGTCACAGAATGGAGGTGTGTGAAATCATAGAATGGAGGTGTGTGAAGTCATAGAATGGAAGTTTGTGAAGTCACAGAATGGAGGTGTGTGAAGTCAAAGAATGGAGGTGTGTGAAGTCACAGAATGGAGGTGTGTGAACACAGAATGGAGGTGTGTGAAGTCACAGAATGGAGGTGTGTGAAGTCATAGAATGGAAGTGTGTGAAGTCATAGAATGGAGGTGTGTGACGTCAGAATGGAGGTGTGTGAAGTCACCGAATGGAGTTGTGTGAACTCAGAATGGAGGTGTGTGAAGTCACTGAATGGAGGTTTGTGAAGTCATAGAATGGGGTTGTGTAAAGTCATAGAATGGATGTTTCTGAAGTAAGAATGAAGGTGTGTGAAGTCATAGAATGGAGGTATGTGAACACATAGAATGGAGGTGTGTGAATTCACAGAATGAAGGTGTGTGAAGTCAGAATGGAGGTGTGTAGTCATATATTGGAGGTGGTGAAGTCATAGAAAGGAGGTGTGGAAAGTCATAGAATTAAGAGTGTGAAGTCATAGAGTGCAGGTGAGTGAAGTCACAGATTCGAGGTCTGTGAAGTCATAGAATGGAGGTGTGTGATGTCAGAATGCAGGTGTGTGAAGTCATAGATGGAGTTGTGTGAAGTCATAGTATGGAGGTGTGTGAAATCATAGAATGGACTTTTGTGAAGTCACAGAATGGAGCTGTGTGAATACAGAATGGAGGTGTGTGAAGTCATAGAATGTAGGTGTTTGAAGTCAGAACGGAGGTGTATGAACTCATAGAATGGAGGTGAGTGACGTCACAATGGAAGTGTGTGAAGTCACAGAATGGAGGTGTGTAAACTCAGAATGGAGGTGTGTGAAGTCATAGAATGGAGGTGTGTGAAGTTATAAAATGGAGGTGTATGAAGTCATAGAATGGAAGTGTGTGAAGTCATAGAATGGAGGTGTTTGAAGTCATATTTTGAGGTGTGTGAAGTCAAAATGGATGTGTGAAATCATAGAATGGAGGTGTGTGAAATCATAGAATGAAGGTGTGTGAGGTCATAGAATGGAGGTGTGTGAAGTCACAAAATGGAGGTGTGTGAAATTATGAAAGGGAGGTTTATGAAGTCATAGAATGGAAGTGTGTGAAGTCACACAATAGAGGTGTGTGAAGTCACAGAATAGTGGTGTGTGAAGTCACAGAATGGAGGTGTGTGAACTCAGAATGGAGGTTTGTGAAGTCACAGAATAGAGGTGTGTGAAGTCATAGAATGGAAGTGTGTGAAGTCATAGAATGGAGGTGTGTGAAGTCAGAATGGAGATGTGTGAAGTCACCGAATGGAGTTGTGTGAACTCAGAATGGAGGTGTGTGAAGTCACAGAATGGAGGTTTGTGAAGTCATAGAATGGAAGTGTGTGAAGTCATAGAATGGATGTTTCTGAAGTAAAAATGAAGGTGTGTGAAGTCATAGAAAGAGGTGAGGGAAGTCATAGAATGGAGGAGTGCAATGTCATAGAATGCAGGCGAGTGAAGTCACAGATTCGAGGACTGTGAAGTCATAGAATGGAGGTGTGTGATATCAGAATGGAGGTGTGCGAAGTCATAAAATAGAGGTGTGTGAAGTCAGAATGGAGGTGTGTGAAGTCATAGAATGGAGGTGTGTGAAGTCAGAATGGAGGTGTGTGAACTCATAGAATGGAGGTGTGTGACGTCACAATGGAAGTGTGTGAAGTCATAGAATGGAGGTGTGTGAAGTCATAGAATGGAGGTGTGTGAAGTCAGAATGGAGGTGTGTGAAGTCTCACAATTGAGGTGTGTGAACACAGAATGGAGGAGTGTGAAGTCAAAGAATGTAGGTGTGTGAAGTCATAGAATGGAGGTGTGTGAAGTCATAGAATGTACGTTTGTGAAGTAAGAATGAAGGTGTGTGAAGTCTTAGAATGGTGGTGTGTGAAGTCACAGAATGGAGGTGTGTGAAGTTATAGAACTGAAGTGTGTGAAGTCATAGAATGGAGGTGTGTGAAGGCACACAATGGACTGTATGAAGTCATAGAATGGAGGTGTGTGAAATCACAGAATTGAGGTGTTTGAAGTCATATATTGGAGGTGTGTGAAGTCAAAATGGATGAGTGAAGTCATAGAATGGAGGTGTGTGAAATCACAGAATGAGGGTGTGTGAGGTCATAGAATGGAGGTGTGTGAAGTCACAGAATGGAGGTGTGTGAAGTCATAAAATGGAGGTGGGTGAAGTCATAGAAAGGAGATGTGGAAAGTCATAGAATGGAGGAGTGTGAAGTCCTACAGTGGAGGTGAGTGAAGTCAAATATTCGAGGTCTGTGAAGTCATAGAATGGAGGTGTGTGAACACAGAATGGAGGTGTGTTAAGTCACAGAATGGAGGTGTGTGAAGTCATAGAATGGAGGTGTCTGAAGTCACAATGGAGGTGTGTGAAATCTTAGAATGGAGGTGTGTGAAGTCAAAAAATGGAGGTGTGTGAAGTCATAGAATGGAGGTGTGTGAAGTCATAGAATGTATTTTTGTGAAATAAGAATGAAGGTGTGTGACGTCACAGAATGGAGTTGTGTGAAGTCATTGAATGGAGCTGTGTGAAGTCAGAATGGACGTGTGTGAAGTCACAGAATGGAGGTGTGTCAACTCAGAATGGAGGTGTGTGAAGTCACAGAATGGAGGTTTGTGAAGTCATAGAATGGAGGTGTGTGAAGTTATAGAATGGAGGTGTGTGAAGTCAGAATGCAGGTGTGTGAAGACACAGAATTGAGGTGTGTGAACACAGAATGCAGGTGTGTGAATCACAGAATGGAGGTGTGTGAAATCATAGAATGGAGGTGTGTGAAGTCATAGAATGGATGTTTGTGAAGTAAGAATGAAGGTGTGTGGAGTCATAGAATAGAGGTGTGTGAAGTCAAAGAATGGAGGTGTGTGAAGTCACAGAATGGAGGTGTGTGAAGTCACACAATGGAGGTGTGTGAAGTCTCGAATGGAGGTGTGCGGTCATAGAAGGGAGGTGTGTGAAGTCATAGAAAGAGGTGAGAGAAGTCATAGAATGGAGGAGTGTGAAGTCATACAGTGGAGGTGACTGAAGACACAGATTCGAGGTTTGTGAAGTCATAGAATGGAGGTGTGTAAAGTCAGAATGGAGGTGTGTGAAGTCATAGAATGGAGATTTGTGAATTCATAGAATGGAGGTTTGTGACGTCAAATTGAAGTGTGTGAAGTCATAGAATGGAGGTGTGTGAAGTCACAGAATGGAGGTGTGTAAAGTCATACAATGGAGGTGAGTGAAGTCAGAATGGAGGTGTGTGAAGTCACAGAATGGAGGTGTGTGAACTCAGAATGGAGGTGTGTGAAGTCATAGATGGAGGTGTGTGAAGTCATAGTATGGAGGTGTGTGAAACCATAGAATGTAGTTTTGTGAAGACACACAATGGAGCTGTGTGAAGTCAGAATGGAGGTGTGTGAAGTCATAGAATGGAGGTGTGTGAAGTCAGAATGGAGGTATGTGAAATCATAGAATCAAGGTGTGTGAAGTCACAGAATGGAGGTGTGTGAAGTCATAGAATGGAGGTGCGTGAAGTCACAGAATGGAGGTGTGTGAAGTCATAGAATGGAGGTGTGTGAAGTCAGAGAATGAAGGTGTGTGAATCACAGAATGGAGGTATGTGAACTCACAATGGATGTGGGTGAAGTCACAGAATGGAGGTGTGTGAAGTCATAGAATGGAGGTGTGTGAAGTCACAGAATGGAGGTGTGTGAATTCATAGAATGGAGGTGTGTGATGTCACAGAATGGAGGTTTGTGGTACTCAAAATGGAGGTGTTTGAAGTCAAAGAATGGAGGTGTGTGAAGTCATAGAATGGAAGTGTGTGAAGTGATAGAATGGAGGTGTGTGAACCCAGAATGCAGGTTTGTGAAGTCACAGAATGGAGGTTTGTGAAGTCATAGAATGGATGTTTCTAAAGTAAGAATGAAGGTGTGTGAAGTCATAGAATGGAGGTGTGTGAAGTCAAAATGGAGGTGTGTGAACTCATAGAATGGAGGTGTGTGAACTCATAGAATGGAGGTGTGTGAAGTCATGGAATGGAGGTGTGTGAAGTCCAAGAATGGAGGTGTGTGAAGTCAAAGAATGGAGGTGTGTGAACTCACAGAATGGAGGTTGCCGGGGCCAACCTGTGGCAAACCAGGGTTCGCAGATTGGGGTTCCTGAAATCGGGGGCAAGGACTAGCAAGAAATAGAAGAGAGACAGACACAGCGGGTCCGCGATATCTGCAGTCCAGGTAAAGACTGCTGAGACTGCCGGTTTATTTTCCACTCCCCCTTCTTCCCTCCTCCTGACCCAGGGAACCTCAAGGTGTTAGATTCATGTGGTAATTCTCAGGTCATTTGCATAGAATAGGGCCGGAAAGCAATAAGACAATAAAGCCATCGTCTGATGCAAGCCAAGGTACAGTTTGATTCCACTCTGGCTCACAACAGGAGGTGTGTGAAATCACAGAATTGAAGTGTGTGAAGTCACAGAATGGATGGTATGAACTCATAGAATGGAGGTGTGTGAAGTCACAGAATTGAGGTGTTTGAAGTCATATATAGGAGGTGTGTGAAGGCAAAATGGATATGTGAATTCATAGAATGGAGGTGTGTGAAGTCACAGAATTGAGGTGTTTGAAGTCATATATTGGAAGTGTGTAAAGTCAAAATGGATGTGTGAATTCATACAATGGAGGTGTGTGAAACCATAGAATGAGGGTGTGTGAGGTCATAGAATGGAGGTGGGTGAAGTCACAGAATGGAGGTGTGTGAAATCATAGAATGGAGGTGTGTGAAGTCATAGAATGGAAGTTTGTGAAGTCACAGAATGGAGGTGTGTGAAGTCACAGAATGGAGGTGTGTGAAGTCACAGAATGGAGGTGTGTGAACACAGAATGGAGGTGTGTGAAGTCACAGAATGGAGGTGTGTGAAGTCATAGAATGGAAGTGTGTGAAGTCATAGAATGGAGGTGTGTGACGTCAGAATGGAGGTGTGTGAAGTCACCGAATGGAGTTGTGTGAACTCAGAATGGAGGTGTGTGAAGTCACTGAATGGAGGTTTGTGAAGTCATAGAATGGGGTTGTGTAAAGTCATAGAATGGATGTTTCTGAAGTAAGAATGAAGGTGTGTGAAGTCATAGAATGGAGGTATGTGAACACATAGAATGGAGGTGTGTGAATTCACAGAATGAAGGTGTGTGAAGTCAGAATGGAGGTGTGTAGTCATATATTGGAGGTGGTGAAGTCATAGAAAGGAGGTGTGGAAAGTCATAGAATTAAGAGTGTGAAGTCATAGAGTGCAGGTGAGTGAAGTCACAGATTCGAGGTTTGTGAAGTCATAGAATGGAGGTGTGTGATGTCAGAATGCAGGTGTGTGAAGTCATAGATGGAGTTGTGTGAAGTCATAGTATGGAGGTGTGTGAAATCATAGAATGGACTTTTGTGAAGTCACAGAATGGAGCTGTGTGAATACAGAATGGAGGTGTGTGAAGTCATAGAATGTAGGTGTTTGAAGTCAGAACGGAGGTGTATGAACTCATAGAATGGAGGTGAGTGACGTCACAATGGAAGTGTGTGAAGTCACAGAATGGAGGTGTGTAAACTCAGAATGGAGGTGTGTGAAGTCATAGAATGGAGGTGTGTGAAGTTATAAAATGGAGGTGTATGAAGTCATAGAATGGAAGTGTGTGAAGTCATAGAATGGAGGTGTTTGAAGTCATATTTTGAGGTGTGTGAAGTCAAAATGGATGTGTGAAATCATAGAATGGAGGTGTGTGAAATCATAGAATGAAGGTGTGTGAGGTCATAGAATGGAGGTGTGTGAAGTCACAAAATGGAGGTGTGTGAAATTATGAAAGGGAGGTTTATGAAGTCATAGAATGGAAGTGTGTGAAGTCACACAATAGAGGTGTGTGAAGTCACAGAATAGTGGTGTGTGAAGTCACAGAATGGAGGTGTGTGAACTCAGAATGGAGGTTTGTGAAGTCACAGAATAGAGGTGTGTGAAGTCATAGAATGGAAGTGTGTGAAGTCATAGAATGGAGGTGTGTGAAGTCAGAATGGAGATGTGTGAAGTCACCGAATGGAGTTGTGTGAACTCAGAATGGAGGTGTGTGAAGTCACAGAATGGAGGTTTGTGAAGTCATAGAATGGAAGTGTGTGAAGTCATAGAATGGATGTTTCTGAAGTAAAAATGAAGGTGTGTGAAGTCATAGAAAGAGGTGAGGGAAGTCATAGAATGGAGGAGTGCGATGTCATAGAATGCAGGCGAGTGAAGTCACAGATTCGAGGACTGTGAAGTCATAGAATGGAGGTGTGTGATATCAGAATGGAGGTGTGCGAAGTCATAAAATAGAGGTGTGTGAAGTCAGAATGGAGGTGTGTGAAGTCATAGAATGGAGGTGTGTGAAGTCAGAATGGAGGTGTGTGAACTCATAGAATGGAGGTGTGTGACGTCACAATGGAAGTGTGTGAAGTCATAGAATGGAGGTGTGTGAAGTCATAGAATGGAGGTGTGTGAAGTCAGAATGGAGGTGTGTGAAGTCTCACAATTGAGGTGTGTGAACACAGAATGGAGGAGTGTGAAGTCAAAGAATGTAGGTGTGTGAAGTCATAGAATGGAGGTGTGTGAAGTCATAGAATGTACGTTTGTGAAGTAAGAATGAAGGTGTGTGAAGTCTTAGAATGGTGGTGTGTGAAGTCACAGAATGGAGGTGTGTGAAGTTATAGAACTGAAGTGTGTGAAGTCATAGAATGGAGGTGTGTGAAGGCACACAATGGACTGTATGAAGTCATAGAATGGAGGTGTGTGAAATCACAGAATTGAGGTGTTTGAAGTCATATATTGGAGGTGTGTGAAGTCAAAATGGATGAGTGAAGTCATAGAATGGAGGTGTGTGAAATCACAGAATGAGGGTGTGTGAGGTCATAGAATGGAGGTGTGTGAAGTCACAGAATGGAGGTGTGTGAAGTCATAAAATGGAGGTGGGTGAAGTCATAGAAAGGAGATGTGGAAAGTCATAGAATGGAGGAGTGTGAAGTCCTACAGTGGAGGTGAGTGAAGTCAAATATTCGAGGTCTGTGAAGTCATAGAATGGAGGTGTGTGAACACAGAATGGAGGTGTGTTAAGTCACAGAATGGAGGTGTGTGAAGTCATAGAATGGAGGTGTCTGAAGTCACAATGGAGGTGTGTGAAATCTTAGAATGGAGGTGTGCGAAGTCAAAAAATGGAGGTGTGTGAAGTCATATAATGGAGGTGTGTGAAGTCATAGAATGTATTTTTGTGAAATAAGAATGAAGGTGTGTGACGTCACAGAATGGAGTTGTGTGAAGTCATTGAATGGAGCTGTGTGAAGTCAGAATGGACGTGTGTGAAGTCACAGAATGGAGGTGTGTCAACTCAGAATGGAGGTGTGTGAAGTCACAGAATGGAGGTTTGTGAAGTCATAGAATGGAGGTGTGTGAAGTTATAGAATGGAGGTGTGTGAAGTCAGAATGCAGGTGTGTGAAGACACAGAATTGAGGTGTGTGAACACAGAATGCAGGTGTGTGAATCACAGAATGGAGGTGTGTGAAATCATAGAATGGAGGTGTGTGAAGTCATAGAATGGATGTTTGTGAAGTAAGAATGAAGGTGTGTGGAGTCATAGAATAGAGGTGTGTGAAGTCAAAGAATGGAGGTGTGTGAAGTCACAGAATGGAGGTGTGTGAAGTCACACAATGGAGGTGTGTGAAGTCTCGAATGGAGGTGTGCGGTCATAGAAGGGAGGTGTGTGAAGTCATAGAAAGAGGTGAGAGAAGTCATAGAATGGAGGAGTGTGAAGTCATACAGTGGAGGTGACTGAAGACACAGATTCGAGGTTTGTGAAGTCATAGAATGGAGGTGTGTAAAGTCAGAATGGAGGTGTGTGAAGTCATAGAATGGAGATTTGTGAATTCATAGAATGGAGGTTTGTGACGTCAAATTGAAGTGTGTGAAGTCATAGAATGGAGGTGTGTGAAGTCACAGAATGGAGGTGTGTAAAGTCATACAATGGAGGTGAGTGAAGTCAGAATGGAGGTGTGTGAAGTCACAGAATGGAGGTGTGTGAACTCAGAATGGAGGTGTGTGAAGTCATAGATGGAGGTGTGTGAAGTCATAGTATGGAGGTGTGTGAAACCATAGAATGTAGTTTTGTGAAGACACACAATGGAGTTGTGTGAAGTCAGAATGGAGGTGTGTGAAGTCATAGAATGGAGGTGTGTGAAGTCAGAATGGAGGTATGTGAAATCATAGAATCAAGGTGTGTGAAGTCACAGAATGGAGGTGTGTGAAGTCATAGAATGGAGGTGCGTGAAGTCACAGAATGGAGGTGTGTGAAGTCATAGAATGGAGGTGTGTGAAGTCAGAGAATGAAGGTGTGTGAATCACAGAATGGAGGTATGTGAACTCACAATGGAGGTGGGTGAAGTCACAGAATGGAGGTGTGTGAAGTCATAGAATGGAGGTGTGTGAAGTCACAGAATGGAGGTGTGTGAATTCATAGAATGGAGGTGTGTGATGTCACAGAATGGAGGTTTGTGTACTCAAAATGGAGGTGTTTGAAGTCAAAGAATGGAGGTGTGTGAAGTCATAGAATGGAAGTGTGTGAAGTGATAGAATGGAGGTGTGTGAACCCAGAATGCAGGTTTGTGAAGTCACAGAATGGAGGTTTGTGAAGTCATAGAATGGATGTTTCTAAAGTAAGAATGAAGGTGTGTGAAGTCATAGAATGGAGGTGTGTGAAGTCAAAATGGAGGTGTGTGAACTCATAGAATGGAGGTGTGTGAACTCATAGAATGGAGGTGTGTGAAGTCATGGAATGGAGGTGTGTGAAGTCCAAGAATGGAGGTGTGTGAAGTCAAAGAATGGAGGTGTGTGAACTCACAGAATGGAGGTTGCCGGGGCCAACCTGTGGCAAACCAGGGTTCGCAGATTGGGGTTCCTGAAATCGGGGGCAAGGACTAGCAAGAAATAGAAGAGAGACAGACACAGCGGGTCCGCGATATCTGCAGTCCAGGTAAAGACTGCTGAGACTGCCGGTTTATTTTCCACTCCCCCTTCTTCCCTCCTCCTGACCCAGGGAACCTCAAGGTGTTAGATTCATGTGGTAATTCTCAGGTCATTTGCATAGAATAGGGCCGGAAAGCAATAAGACAATAAAGCCATCGTCTGATGCAAGCCAAGGTACAGTTTGATTCCACTCTGGCTCACAACAGGAGGTGTGTGAAATCACAGAATTGAAGTGTGTGAAGTCAAAATGGAGGTGTGTTAAGTCACAGAATGGAGGTCTGTGAAGACACAGAATAGAGGTGTGTGAAGTCAGAATGGAGGTGTGTGAAGTGAGAATGGAGGTGTGTGAAATCATAGAATGGAGGTGTGTGAAGCCACAACGCAGGTGTGTGAACTCATGCAATGAAGGTGTGTGAAGTAAAATTGCAGGTGTGTGAAGTCATAGAATGGAGGTGTGTGAAGTCATAGAATGGAGGTGTGTGAAGGCACAGAATGGAGGTGTGTGAAGTCACAGAATGGAGGTGTGTGAAGTCACAGAATGGAGGTGTGTGAAGTCATAGAATGGAGGTGTGTGAAGTCATAGAATGGAGGACTGTGAACTCAGAATGGAGGTTTGTGAAGTCATAGAATGGAGGTGTGTGAAGTCACAGAATGGAGGTGTGTGAAGTCATAGAATGGAGGTGTGTGAAGTCAGAATGGAGGTATGTGAAATTATAGAATCAAGGTGTGTGAAGTCACAGAATGGAGGTGTGTGAAGTCATAGAATGGAGGTGCGTGAAGTCACAGAATGGAGGTGTGTGAAGTCATAGAATGGAGGTGTGTGAAGTCATAGAATGGAGGTGTGTGAAGTCACAGAATGAAGGTGTGTGAATCACAGAATGGAGGTATGTGAACTCACAATGGAGGTGGGTGAAGTCACAGAATGGAGGTGTGTGAAGTCATAGAATGGAGGTGTGTGAAGTCACAAAATGGAGGTGTGTGAATTCATAGAATGGAGGTGTGTGAAGTCATAGAATGGAGGTGTGTGAAGTCATAGAATGGAGGTGTGTGAATTCATAGAATGGAGGTGTGTGAAGTCACAGAATGGAGGTTTGTGTACTCAAAATGGAGGTGTTTGAAGTCAAAGAATGGAGGTGTGTGAAGTCATAGAATGGAAGTGTGTGAAGTGATAGAATGGAGGTGTGTGAACCCAGAATGCAGGTTTGTGAAGTCACAGAATGGAGGTTTGTGAAGTCATACAATGGAGGTGTGTGAAGTCATAGAATGGATGTTTCTAAAGTAAGAATGAAGGTGTGTGAAGTCATAGAATGGAGGTGTGTGAAGTCAAAATGGAGGTGTGTGAACTCATAGAATGGAGGTGTGTGAACTCATAGAATGGAGGTGTGTGAAGTCATGGAATGGAGGTGTGTGAAGTCCAAGAATGGAGGTGTGTGAAGTCAAAGAATGGAGGTGTGTGAACTCACAGAATGGAGGTTGCCGGGGCCAACCGGCGGCAAACCAGGGTTGGCAGATTGGGGTTCCTGAAATCGGGGGCAAGGACTAGCAAGAAATAGAAGAGAGACAGACACAGCGGGTCCGGAATGTCTGCAGTCCAGGTAAAGACTGCCGAGACTGCCGGTTTATTTTCCACTCCCCCTTCTTCCCTCCTCCTGACCCAGGGAACCTCCAGGTGTTACATTCATATGGTAATTCTCAGGTCATTTGCATAGAATAGGGCCAGAAAGCAATAAGACAATAAAGCCATCGTCTGATGCAAGCCAACGTACAGTTTGATTCCACTCTGGCTCACAACAGGAGGTGTGTGAAGTCACAGAATTGAAGTGTGTGAAGTCAAATGGAGGTGTGTTAAGTCACAGAGTGGAGGTCTGTGAAGACACAGAATAGAGGTGTGTGAAGTCAGAATGGAGGTGTGTGAAGTCAGAATGGAGGTGTGTGAAATCATAGAATGGAGGTGTGTGAAGCCACAACGCAGGTGTGTGAACTCATGCAATGAAGGTGTGTGAAGTAAAATTGCAGGTGTGTGAAGTTATGGAATGGAGGTGTGTGAAGTCATAGAATGGAGGTGTGTGAAGTCACAGAATGGAGGTGTGTGAAGTCATAGAATGGAGGTGGGTGAAGTCACAGAATGGAGGTGTGTGAAGTCATAGAATGGAGGTGTGTGAAGTCATAGAATGGAGGTTTGTGAAGTCATAGAATGGAGGATTGTGAACTCAGAATGGAGGTTTGTGAAGTCATAGAATGGAGGTGTGTGAAGTCACAGAATGGAGGTGTGTGAAGTCATAGAATGGAGGTGTGTGAAGGCATAAAATGGAGGTGTGTGAATTCATAGAATGGGGGTGTGTGAAGTCACAATGGAGGTGTGTGAAGTCATAGAATGGAGGTGTGTGAAGTCAGATTGGAGGTGTGTGAAATCAGAGAATGGAGGTGTGTCAACTCAGAAATGAGGTGTGTGAAGTCATAGAATGGAGGTGTGTGAAGTCATAGAATGGAGGTGTGTGAAATCATAGAATGGAGGTGTGTGAAGTCAAAGAATTGAGGAGTGTGAAGTCAGAATGGAGGTGTGTGAAGTCAGAATGGAGGTGTGTGAAGTCATAGAATGGAAGTGTGTGAAGTCATAGAATGGAGGTCTGTGAACTCAGAATGGGGGTTTGTGAAGTCATAGAATGGAGGTGTGTGAACTCAGAATGGAGGTGGGTGAAGTCACAGAATGGAGGTGTGTGAAGTCACAGAATGGAGGTGTGTGAACTCAGAATGGAGGTGTGTGAAGCCACAGAATTGAGGTGTGTGAAGTCCTAGAATGGAAATGTGTGAAGGCATAGAATGGAGGTGTGTGAATGAAGAATGGAGGTGTGTGAAGTCACAGAATGGAGGAGTGTGAACTCAGAATGGAGGTGTGTGAAGTCACAGAATGGAGGTTTGTGAAGTCATAGAATGGAGGTGTGTGAAGTCAGAGAATGGATGTTTATGAAGTAAGAATGAAGGTGTTTGAAGTCATAGAATGGAGGTGTGTGAAGTCAAATTGGAGGTGTGTCAACTCATCGAATAGAGATGTGTGAACTCATAGAATGGAGGTGTTTGAAGTCAAAGAATGGAGGTGTTTGAAGTGAAACAATAGAGGTGTGTGAAGTCACAGAATGGAGGTGTGTGAAGTCACAGAATGGAAGTGTGTAAAGTCAAAAAGGTGGTGTGTGAAGTCACAGAATGGAGGTGTGTGAAGTCATAGAATGGTGGTGTGTGAAGTCACAGAATGGAGGTGTGAGAAGTCAGAATGCAGGTGTGTGAAGTCAAAGAATGAAGGTGTGTGAAGTCACAGAATGGATGTTTGTGAAGTAAGAATGAAGGTGTTTGAAGTCATAGAGTGGAGGTGTGTGAAGTCACAGAATGGAGGTGCGTGAAGTCATAGAATGGAGGTGTGTGAAGTCATAGAATGGAGGTGTGTGAAGTCATAGAATGGAGGTGTGTGAAGTCAGAATGAAGGTTTGTGAAATCACAGAATGCAGGTGTGTGAAGTCACAGAATGGATGTTTGTGAAGTAAGAATGAAGGTGTTTGAAGTCATAGAGTGGAGGTGTGTGGAGTCACAGAATGGAGGTGTGTGAAGTCATAGAATGGAGGTTTGTGAAGTCATAGAATGGAGGTGTGTGAAGTCACAGAATGGAGGTGTGTGAAGTCATAGAATGGAGGTGTGTGAAGTCATAGAATTGAGGTGTGTGAAGTCATAGAATGGAGGTGTGTGAAGTCATAAAATGGAGGTGTGTGAAGTCATAGAATGGAGGTGTGTGAAGTTAAAATGGAGTTGTGTGAAGTCATAGAATGGTGGTTTTTGATGTCAACGAATGGAGGTGTGTGAAGTCACAGAAAGGAGGTGTGTGAACTCAGAATGGAGGTGTGTGAAGTCACAGAATGGAGGTTTGTGAAGTCATAGAATGGAGGTGTGTGAAGTCAGAGAATGGATGTTTCTGAAGTAAGAATGAAGGTGTGTGAAGTCATAGAATGGAGGTGTGTGAAGTCAAATTGGAGGTGTGTGAACTCATAGAATGGAGGTGTGTGAACTCATAGAATGGAGGTGTGTGAAGTCATGGAATGGAGGTGTGTGAAGTCAAAGAATGGAGGTGTGTGAAGTGAAACAATAGAGGTGTTTGAAGTCACAGAATGGAGGTGTGTGAAGTCACAGAATGGAAGTGTGTGAAGTCAAAACGGAGGTGTGTGAAGTCACAGATTGGAGGTGTGTGAAGTCACAGACTGGAGGTGTGTGAAGTCAAAAAGGTGGTGTGTGAAGTCACAGAATGGAGGTGTGTGAAGTCATAGAATGGAGGTGTGTGAAATCATAGAATGGAGGTATGAGAAGTCAGAATGGAGGTGTGTGAAGTCACAGAATTGAGGTGTGTGAAGTCACAGAATGGAGGTGTGTGAAGTCAGAATGAAGGTGTGTGAAGTCACAGAATGGAGGTGTTTGAACTCAGAGAATGGATGTTTGTGAAGTAAGAATGAAGGTGTTTGAGGTCATAGAGTGGAGGTGTGTAAAGTCACAGAATGGAGGTGTGTGAAGTAATAGAATGGAGGTGTGTGAAGTAGGAATGGAGTTGTGTGAAGTTAGAATGGAGGTGAGTGAAGTCATAGAATGGAGGTGTGTGAAGTCATAGAATGGAGGTCTGTGAACTCAGAATGGAGGTTTGTGAAGTATTAGAATGGAGGTGTGTGAAGTCACAGAATGGAAGTGTGTGAAGTCATAAAATGGAGGTGTGTGAATTCATAGAATGGAGATGTGTGAAGTCACAATGGAGTTGTGTGAAGTCATAGAATGGTTGTTTTTGATGTCAACGAATGGAGGTGTGTGAAGTCATAGAATGGAGGTGTGTGAAGTCAGATTGGAGGTGTGTGAAATCACAGAGTGGAGGTGTATCAACTCAGAAATGAGGTGTGTGAAGTCATAGAATGGAGGTGTGTGAAGTCATAGAATGGAAGTGTGTGAAATCATAGAATGGAGGTGTGTGAAGTCAAAGAATGGAGGTGTATGAAGTCAGAATGGAGGTGTGTGAAGTCAGAATGGAGGTGTGTGAAGTCATAGAAAGGAAGTGTGTGAAGTCATAGAATGGAGGTCTGTGAACTCAGAATGGGGGTTTGTGAAGTCATAGAATGGAGGTGTGTGAAGCCACAGAATGGAGGTGTGTGAAGTCATAGAATGGAAGTGTGTGAAGTCATAGAATAGAGGTGTGTGAAGGAAGAATTGAGGTGTGTGAAGTCACAGAATGGAGGTGTGTGAACTCAAAATGGAGGTGTGTGAAGTCACAGAATGGAGGTGTGTGAAGTCACAGAATGGAGGTGTGTGAAGTCACAGAATGGAGGTGTATGAAGTCAGAATGGAGGTGTGTGAAGTCAGAATGGAGGTGTGTGAAGTCATAGAAAGGAAGTGTGTGAAGTCATAGAATGGAGGTCTGTGAACTCAGAATGGGGGTTTGTGAAGTCATAGAATGGAGGTGTGTGAAGCCACAGAATGGAGGTGTGTGAAGTCATAGAATGGAAGTGTGTGAAGTCATAGAATAGAGGTGTGTGAAGGAAGAATTGAGGTGTGTGAAGTCACAGAATGGAGGTGTGTGAACTCAAAATGGAGGTGTGTGAAGTCACAGAATGGAGGTGTGTGAAGTCACAGAATGGAGGTGTGTGAAGTCACAGAATGGAGGTGTGTGAACTCAGAATGTAGGTGTGTGAAGCCACAGAATGGAGGTGTGTGAAGTCATAGAATGGAAGTGTGTGAAGTCATAGAAAGGAGGTGTGTGAACTCCGAATGGAGGTGTGTGAAGTCACAGAATGGAGGTTTGTGAAGTCGTAGAATGGAAGTGTGTGAAGTCAGAGAATGGATGTTTCTGAAGTAAGAATGAAGGTGTGTGAAGTCATAGAATGGAGATGTGTGAAGTCAAATTGGAGGTGTGTGAACTCATAGAATGGAGGTGTGTGAACTGATAGAATGGAGGTTTGTGAAGTCATGGAATGGCGGTGTGTGAAGTCAAAGAAGGGAGGTGTGTGAAGTGAAACAATAGAGGTGTGTGAAGTCACAGAATGGAGGTGTGTGAAGTCACAGATTGGAAGTGTGTGAAGGCAAAACGGAGGTGTGTGAAGTCAGAAAATGGAGGTGTGTGAAGTCATATAATGGAGGTGTGTGAAGTCAAAAAGGTGGTGTGTGAAGTCACAGAATGGAGGTGTGTGAATTCATAGAATGGAGCTGTGTGAAGTCAGAATGGAGGTGTGTGAAGTCAGAATGGAGGTGTGTGAAGTCACAGAATGGAGGTGTGTGAAGTCATAGAATGGAGGTGTGTGAAATCATAGAATGAAGGTGTGTGAAGTCAGAATGGAGGTGTGTCACGTCACAGAATTGAGGTCTGTGAAGTCAGAGAATGGAGGTGTGTCAAGTCAGTATGAAGGTGTTTGAAGTCATAGAATGGAGGTGTGTGAAGTCACAGAATGGAGGTGTGTGAAGTCATAGGTTGGAGGTGTGTGAAGTCATAGAATTGAGGTGTGTGAAGTCATAGAATGGAGGTGTGTGAAGTCACAGAATGGAGGTGTGTGAAGTCAGAATGGAGGTGTGTGAAGTCATAGACTGAGGTGGGTGAAGTCATAGAAAGGAGGTGTGGGAAGTCATAGAATGGAGGAGTGTGAAGTCATAGAGTGGAGGTGAGTGAAGTCACAGATTCGAGGTCTGTGATGTCATAGAATGGAGGTGTGTGAAGTCAGAATGGAGGTGTGTGAAATCATAGAATGGACATGTGTGGACTCATAGAATGGAGTTGTGTGACGTCACAATGGAAGAGTGTGAAGTCATAGAATGGAGGTGTGAGAAGTCACAGAATGGAGGTGTGTGAAGTCATAAAATGAAGGTGTGTGAAGTCAGAATGGAGGTGTGTGAAGTCATAGAATGGAGGTGTGTGAAGTCATAGAATTGAGGTGTGTGAAGTCATAGAATGGAGGTGTGTGAAGTCATAAAATGGAGGTGTGTGAACTCATAGAATGGAGGTGTGTGAAGTCAAAATGGAGTTGTGTGAAGTCATAGAATGGTGGTTTGTGATGTCAACGAAAGGAGGTGTGTGAAGTCATAGAATGGAGGTGTGTGAAGTCAGATTGGAGGTGTGTGAAATCACAGAATGGAGGTGTGTCAACTCAGAAATGAGGTGTGTGAAGTCATAGAATGGAGGTGTGTGAAGTCATAGAATGGAAGTGTGTGAAATCATAGAATGGAGGTGTGTGAAGTCATACAATTGAGGTGTGTGAAGTCAGAATGGAGGTGTGTGAAGTCAGAATGGAGGTGAGTGAAGTCATAGAATGGAGGTGTGTGAAGTCATAGAATGGAGGTCTGTGAACTCAGAATGGAGGTTTGTGAAGTCATAGAATGGAGGTGTGTGAAGTCACAGAATGGAGGTGTGTGAAGTCACAGAATGGAGGTGTGTGAACTCAGAATGTAGGTGTGTGAAGCCACAGAATGGAGGTGTGTGAAGACATAGAATGGAAGTGTGTGAAGTCATAGAAAAGAGGTGTGTGAATTCAGAAGGGAGGTGTGTGAAGTCACAGAATGGAGGTTTGTGAAGTCATAGAATGGAGGTGTGTGAAGTCAGAGAATGGATGTTTCTGAAGTAAGAATGAAGGAGTGTGAAATCAAAGACTGGAGGTGTGTGAAGTCATAGAAGGGAGGTGTCTGAAGTCAGAATGGAGGTGTGTCAAGTCACAGAATTGAGGTGTGTGAAGCCACAGAATGGAGGTGTGTGAAGTCCTAGAATGGAAGTGGGTGAAGTCATACAACGGAGGTGAGTGAAATCAGAATGGAGGTGTGTGAAGTCACAGAATGGAAGTGTGTGAACTCAGAATGGAGGTGTGTGAAGTCACAGAATGGAAGTTTGTGAAGTCATACAATGGAGGTGTGTGAAGTCATACAACGGAGGTGTGTGAAGTCAGAATGGAGGTGTGTGAAGTCACACAATGGAGGTGTGTGAATTCAGAATGGAGGTGTGTGAAGTCAGAGATGGAGGTGTGTGAAGTCATAGTATGGAGGTGTGTCAAATCATAGAATGGAGTTTTGTGAAGTCACAGAATGGAGCTGTGTGAAGTCTCAATGGAGGTGTGTGAAGTCATAGAATGGAGGTGTGTGAAGTCAGAATGGAGGTGTGTGAAATCAGAGAATTGAGGTGTGTGAAGTTACAATGGAGTTGTGTGAAGTCATAGAATGGAGGTGTGTGAAGTCACATAATGGAGGTGTATGAAGTCACAGAATGGAGGTGTGTGAAGTCATAGAATGGAGGTGTGTGAAGTCACAGAATGAAGGTGTGTGAAGTCACAGAATGGAGGTGTGTGAACTCAGGATGGAGATGGGTGAAGTCACAGAATGGACGTGTGTGAAGTCATAGAATGGAGGTGTGTGAAGTCACAGAATGGAGGTGTGTGAATTCTTAGAATGGAGGTGTGTGAAATCATAAAATGGAAGTGTTTGAAGTCACAGAATGGAGGTGTGTGAAGTCAGAATTGAGGTGTATGAAGTCACAGAATTGAGGTGTGTGAATTCACAGAATAGAGGTGTGTGAAGTCAGAATGCAGGTGTGAAGTCACAGAAGGGAGATGTGTGAAGTCACAGAATGGAGGTGTGTGAAGTCATAGAATTGAGGTGAGTGAAGTCAGAATGGAGGTGTGAAGTCAGAATGGAGGTGAGTGAAGTCATAGAATGGAGGTGTGTGAAGTCATAGAATGGAGGTCTGTGAACTCAGAATGGAGGTTTGTGAAGTCATAGAATGGAGGTGTGTGAAGTCACAGAATGGAGGTGTGTGAAGTCACAGAATGGAGGTGTGTGAACTCAGAATGTAGGTGTGTGAAGCCACAGAATGGAGGTGTGTGAAGACATAGAATGGAAGTGTATGAAGTCATAGAAAGGAGGTGTGTGAATTCAGAATGGAGGTGTGTGAAGTCACAGAATGGAGGTTTGTGAAGTCATAGAATGGAGGTGTGTGAAGTCAGAGATTGGATGTTTCTGAAGTAAGAATGAAGGTGTGTGAAATCAAAGAATGGAGGTGTGTGAAGTCATAGAAGGGAGGTGTGTTAAGTCAGAATGGAGGTGTGTCAAGTCACAGAATTGAGGTGTGTGAAGCCACAGAATGGAGGTGTGTGAAGTCCTAGAATGGAAGTGTGTGAAGTCATACAACGGAGGTGTGTGAAGTCAGAATGGAGGTGTGTGAAGTCACAGAATGGAGGTGTGTGAATTCAGAATGGAGGTGTGTGAAGTCAGAGATGGAGGTGTGTGAAGTCATAGTATGGAGGTGTGTCAAATCATAGAATGGAGTTTTGTGAAGTCACAGAATGGAGCTGTGTGAAGTCACAATGGAGGTGTGTGAAGTCATAGAATGGAGGTGTGTGAAGTCAGAATGGAGGTGTGTGAAATCATAGAATTGAGGTGTGTGAAGTCACAATGGAGTTGTGTGAAGTCATAGAATGAAGGTGTGTGAAGTCACAGAATGGAGGTGTATGAAGTCACAGAATGGAGGTGTGTGAAGTCACAGAATGAAGGTGTGTGAAGTCACAGAATGGAGGTGTGTGAACTCAGGATGGAGATGGGTGAAGTCACAGAATGGACGTGTGGGAAGTCATAGAATGGAGGTGTGTGAAGTCACAGAATGGAGGTGTGAGAATTCTTAGAATGGAGGTGTGTGAAATCATAAAATGGAAGTGTTTGAAGTCACAGAATGGAGGTGTGTGAAGTCAGAATGGAGGTGTGTGAAGTCACAGAATTGAGGTGTGTGAATTCATAGAATAGAGGTGTGTGAAGTCAGAATGCAGGTGTGAAGTCACAGAAGGGAGGTGTTTGAAGTCACAGAATGGATGTTTGTGAAGTAAGAATGAAGGTTTTTGAAGTCATAGAATGGAGGTGTGTGACGTCACAGAATGGAGGTGTGTGAAGTCATACAATGAAGGTGTGTGAAGTCAGAATGGAGGTGTGTGAAGTCACAGAGTGGAGGTGTGTGAACTCAGAATGGAGGTGTGTGAAGTCAGAGATGGAGGTGTGTGAAGACATAGTATGGAGTTGTGTGGAATCATAGAATGGACTTTTGTGAAGTCACAGAATGGAGCTGTGTGAGGTCAGAATGCAGGTGTGTGAACTCATAAAATGGAGGTGTGTGAAGTCACAATGGAGGTGTGTGAAATCTTGGAATGGAGGTGTGTGAAGTCAAAAAATGGAGGTGTGTGAAGTCATAGAATGGAGGTGTGTGAAGTCATAGAATGGATTTTTGTGAAATAAGAATGAAGGTGTGTGAAGTCATAGAATGGAGGTGTGTGACGTCACAGAATGGAGTTGTGTGAAGGCATAGAATGGAGCTGTGTGAAGTCAGAATGGTGGTGTGTGAAGTCACAGAATGGAGGTGTGTCAACTCAGAATGGAGGTGTGTGAAGACACAGAATGGAGGTGTGTGAAGTCATAGAATGGAGTTGTGTGAAGTCAAAATGGAGTTGTGTGAAGTCATAGAATGGAGGTGTGTGAAGTCACATTGGAGGTGTGTGAAATCACAGAATGGAGGTGGGTGAAGTCACAGAATGGAGGTGTGTGAACTCAGAATGTAGGTGTGTGAAGCCACAGAATGGAGGTGTGTGAAGTCATAGAATGAAAGTGTGGGAAATCATAGAATGGAGGTGTGTGAAGTCAGAATGGAGGTGTGTGAAGTCATAGAATGGATGTTTCTGAAGTAACAATGAAGGTGTGTGAAATCAAAGAATGGAGGTGTGTGAAGTCATAGAAGGGAGGTGTGTGAAGTCAGAATGGAGGTGTGTCAAGTCACAGAATTGAGGTGTGTGAAGCCACAGAATGGAGGTGTGTGAAGTCCTAGAATGGAAGTGTGTGAAGTCATACAACGGAGGTGTGTGAAGTCAGAATGGAGGTGTGTGAAGTCACAGAATGGAGGTGTGTGAATTCAGAATGGAAGTGTGTGAAGTCAGAGATGGAGGTGTGTGAAGTCATAGTATGGAGGTGTGTCAAATCATAGAATGGAGGTGTGTGAAGTCACAGAATGGAGCTGTGTGAAGTCACAGTGGAGGTGTGTGAAGTCATAGAATGGAGGTGTGTGAAGTCAGAATGGAGGTGTGTGAAATCAGAGAATTGAGGTGTGTGAAGTCACAATGGAGTTGTGTGAAGTCATAGAATGGAGGTGTGTGAAGTCACAGAATGGAGGTGTGTGAACTCAGAATGTAGGTGTGTGAAGCCACAGAATGGAGGTGTGTGAAGTCATAGAATGAAAGTGTGGGAAATCATAGAATGGAGGTGTGTGAAGTCACAGAATTAAGGTGTTTGAAGTCAGAATGGAGGTGTGTGACGTCAGAATGGAGGTGAGTGAAGTCATAGAATGGAGGTGTGTGAAGTCATAGAATGGAGGTCTGTGAACTCAGAATGGAGGTTTGTGAAGTCATAGAATGGAGGTGTGTGAACTCAGAATGGAGGTGTGTGAAGTCACAAAATGGAGGTGTGTGAAGTCATAGAATGGAGGTTTGTGACATCACAGAATGGAGGTGTGTTAATTCATTGAATGGAGGTGTGTGAAGTCATAGGATCGAGGTGTGTGAAGTCACAGAATGGAGGTGTGTGAAGTCACAGAATGGAGGTGTGTGAAGTCACAGAATGGAGGTGTGTGAACTCAGAATGTAGGTGTGTGAAGCCACAGAATGGAGGTGTGTGAAGTCATAGAATGGAAGTGTGTGAAGTCATAGAAAGGAGGTGTGTGAACTCCGAATGGAGGTGTGTGAAGTCACAGAATGGAGGTTTGTGAAGTCATAGAATGGAGGTGTGTGAAGTCAGAGAATGGATGTTTCTGAAGTAAGAATGAAGGTGTGTGAAATCAAAGAATGGAGGTGTGTGAAGTCATAGAAGGGAGGTGTGTTAAGTCAGAATGGAGGTGTGTCAAGTCACAGAATGGAGGTGTGTGAAGTCACAGAATGGAGGTGTATGAAGTCACAGAATGGAGGTGTGTGAAGTCATAGAATGGAGGTGTGTGAAGTCACAGAATGAAGGTGTGTGAAGTCACAGAATGGAGGTGTGTGAACTCAGGATGGAGATTGGTGAAGTCACAGAATGGACTTGTGTGAAGTCATAGAATGGAGGTGTGTCAAATCATAGAATGGAGTTTTGTGAAGTCACAGAATGGAGCTGTGTGAAGTCACAATGGAGGTGTGTGAAGTCATAGAATGGAGGTGTGTGAAGTCAGAATGGAGGTGTGTGAAATCATAGAATTGAGGTGTGTCAAGTCACAATGGAGTTGTTTGAAGTCATAGAATGGAGGTGTGTGAAGTCAAAAAATGGAGGTGTGTGAAGTCATAGAATGGAGGTGTGTGAAGTCATAGAATGGATTTTTGTGAAATAAGAATGAAGGTGTGTGAAGTCATAGAATGGAGGTGTGTGACGTCACAGAATGGAGTTGTGTGAAGTCATAGAATGGAGGTGTGTGAAGTCAGATTGGAGGTGTGTGAAATCAGAGAATTGAGGTGGGTGAAGTCACAGAATGGAGGTGTGTGAACTAAGAATGTAGGTGTGTGAAGCCACAGAATGGAGGTGTGTGAAGTCATAGAATGAAAGTGTGGGAAATCATAGAATGGAGGTGTGTGAAGTCACAGAATTAAGGTGTTTGAAGTCAGAATGGAGGTGTGTGACGTCAGAATGGAGGTGAGTGAAGTCATAGAATGGAGGTGTGTGAAGTCATAGAATGGAGGTCTGTGAACTCAGAATGGAGGTTTGTGAAGTCATAGAATGGAGGTGTGTGAACTCAGAATGGAGGTGTGTGAAGTCACAAAATGGAGGTGTGTGAAGTCATAGAATGGAGGTTTGTGACATCACAGAATGGAGGTGTGTTAATTCATTGAATGGAGGTGTGTGAAGTCATAGGATCGAGGTGTGTGAAGTCACAGAATGGAGGTGTGTGAAGTCACAGAATGGAGGTGTGTGAAGTCACAGAATGGAGGTGTGTGAACTCAGAATGTAGGTGTGTGAAGCCACAGAATGGAGGTGTGTGAAGTCATAGAATGGAAGTGTGTGAAGTCATAGAAAGGAGGTGTGTGAACTCCGAATGGAGGTGTGTGAAGTCACAGAATGGAGGTTTGTGAAGTCATAGAATGGAGGTGTGTGAAGTCAGAGAATGGATGTTTCTGAAGTAAGAATGAAGGTGTGTGAAATCAAAGAATGGAGGTGTGTGAAGTCATAGAAGGGAGGTGTGTTAAGTCAGAATGGAGGTGTGTCAAGTCACAGAATGGAGGTGTGTGAAGTCACAGAATGGAGGTGTATGAAGTCACAGAATGGAGGTGTGTGAAGTCATAGAATGGAGGTGTGTGAAGTCACAGAATGAAGGTGTGTGAAGTCACAGAATGGAGGTGTGTGAACTCAGGATGGAGATTGGTGAAGTCACAGAATGGACTTGTGTGAAGTCATAGAATGGAGGTGTGTCAAATCATAGAATGGAGTTTTGTGAAGTCACAGAATGGAGCTGTGTGAAGTCACAATGGAGGTGTGTGAAGTCATAGAATGGAGGTGTGTGAAGTCAGAATGGAGGTGTTTGAAATCATAGAATTGAGGTGTGTCAAGTCACAATGGAGTTGTTTGAAGTCATAGAATCGAGGTGTGTGAAGTCAAAAAATGGAGGTGTGTGAAGTCATAGAATGGAGGTGTGTGAAGTCATAGAATGGATTTTTGTGAAATAAGAATGAAGGTGTGTGAAGTCATAGAATGGAGGTGTTTGACGTCACAGAATGGAGTTGTGTGAAGTCATAGAATGGAGCTGTGTGAAGTTAGAATGGTGGTGTGTGAAGTCACAGAAAGGAGGTGTGTCAACTCAGAATGGAGGTGTGTGAAGTCACAGAATGGAGGTGTGTGAAGTCATAGAATGGAGTTGTGTGAAGTCAAAATGGAATTGTGTGAAGTCATAGAATGGAGGTGTGTGAAGTCAGATTGGAGGTGTGTGACATCACAGAATGGAGGTGGGTGAAGTCACAGAATGGAGGTGTGTGAACTCAGAATGTAGGTGTGTGAAGCCACAGAATGGAGGTGTGTGAAGTCACAGAATTGAGGTGTGTGAATTCACAGAATAGAGGTGTGTGAAGTCAGAATGCAGGTGTGAAGTCACAGAAGGGAGATGTGTGAAGTCACAGAATGGAGGTGTGTGAAGTCATAGAATTGAGGTGAGTGAAGTCAGAATGGAGGTGTGAAGTCAGAATGGAGGTGAGTGAAGTCATAGAATGGAGGTGTGTGAAGTCATAGAATGGAGGTCTGTGAACTCAGAATGGAGGTTTGTGAAGTCATAGAATGGAGGTGTGTGAAGTCACAGAATGGAGGTGTGTGAAGTCACAGAATGGAGGTGTGTGAACTCAGAATGGAGGTGTGTGAAGCCACAGAATGGAGGTGTGTGAAGACATAGAATGGAAGTGTATGAAGTCATAGAAAGGAGGTGTGTGAATTCAGAATGGAGGTGTGTGAAGTCACAGAATGGAGGTTTGTGAAGTCATAGAATGGAGGTGTGTGAAGTCAGAGATTGGATGTTTCTGAAGTAAGAATGAACGTGTGTGAAATCAAAGAATGGAGGTGTGTGAAGTCATAGAAGGGAGGTGTGTTAAGTCAGAATGGAGGTGTGTCAAGTCACAGAATTGAGGTGTGTGAAGCCACAGAATGGAGGTGTGTGAAGTCCTAGAATGGAAGTGTGTGAAGTCATACAACGGAGGTGTGTGAAGTCAGAATGGAGGTGTGTGAAGTCACAGAATGGAGGTGTGTGAATTCAGAATGGAGGTGTGTGAAGTCAGAGATGGAGGTGTGTGAAGTCATAGTATGGAGGGGTGTCAAATCATAGAATGGAGTTTCGTGAAGTCACAGAATGGAGCTGTGTGAAGTCACAATGGAGGTGTGTGAAGTCATAGAATGGAGGTGTGTGAAGTCAGAATGGAGGTGTGTGAAATCATAGAATTGAGGTGTGTGAAGTCACAATGAAGTTGTGTGAAGTCATAGAATGGAGGTGTGTGAAGTCACAGAATGGAGGTGTATGAAGTCACAGAATGGAGGTGTGTGAAGTCACAGAATGAAGGTGTGTGAAGTCACAGAATGGAGGTGTGTGAACTCAGGATGGAGATGGGTGAAGTCACAGAATGGACGTGTGGGAAGTCATAGAATGGAGGTGTGTGAAGTCACAGAATGGAGGTGTGTGAATTCACAGAATGGAGGTGTGTGAAATCATAAAATGGAAGTGTTTGAAGTCACAGAATGGAGGTGTGTGAAGTCAGAATGGAGGTGTGTGAAGTCACAGAATTGAGGTGTGTGAATTCACAGAATAGAGGTGTGTGAAGTCAGAATGCAGGTGTGAAGTCACAGAAGGGAGGTGTTTGAAGTCACAGAATGGATGTTTGTGAAGTAAGAATGAAGGTTTTTGAAGTCATAGAATGGAGGTGTGTGACGTCACAGAATGGAGGTGTGTGAAGTCATAGAATGGAGGTGTGTGAAGTCAGAATGGAGGTGTGTGAAGTCACAGAGTGGAGGTGTGTGAACTCAGAATGGAGGTGTGTGAAGTCAGAGATGGAGGTGTGTGAAGACATAGTATGGAGTTGTGTGGAATCATAGAATGGACTTTTGTGAAGTCACAGAATGGAGCTGTGTGAAGTCAGAATGGAGGTGTGTGAACTCATAAAATGGAGGTGTGTGAAGTCACAATGGAGGTGTGTGAAATCTTGGAATGGAGGTGTGTGAAGTCAAAAAATGGAGGTGTGTGAAGTCATAGAATGGATTTTTGTGAAATAAGAATGAAGGTGTGTGAAGTCATAGAATGGAGGTGTGTGACGTCACAGAATGGAGTTGTGTGAAGGCATAGAATGGAGCTGTGTGAAGTCAGAATGGTGGTGTGTGAAGTCACAGAATGGAGGTGTGTCAACTCAGAATGGAGGTGTGTGAAGTCACAGAATGGAGGTGTGTGAAGTCATAGAATGGAGTTGTGTGAAGTCAAAATGGAGTTGTGTGAAGTCATAGAATGGAGGTGTGTGAAGTCACATTGGAGGTGTGTGAAATCACAGAATGGAGGTGGGTGAAGTCACAGAATGGAGGTGTGTGAACTCAGAATGTAGGTGTGTGAAGCCACAGAATGGAGGTGTGTGAAGACATAGAATGGAAGTGTGTGAAGTCATAGAAAGGACGTGTGTGAATTCAGAATGGGGGTGTGTGAAGTCACAGAATGGAGGTTTGTGAAGTCATAGAATGGAAGTGTGTGAAGTCAGAGAATGGATGTTTCTGAAGTAAGAATGAAGGTGTGTGAAATCAAAGAATGGAGGTGTGTGAAGTCATAGAAGGGAGGTGTGTTAAGTCAGAATGGAGGTGTGTCAAGTCACAGAATTGAGGTGTGTGAAGCCACAGAATGGAGGTGTGTGAAGTCCTAGAATGGAAGTGTGTGAAGTCATACAACGGAGGTGTGTGAAGTCAGAATGGAGGTGTGTGAAGTCACAGAATGGAGGTGTGTGAATTCAGAACGGAGGTGTGTGAAGTCAGAGATGGAGGTGTGTGAAGTCATAGTATGGAGGTGTGTCAAATCATAGAATGGAGTTTTGTGAAGTCACAGAATGGAGCTGTGTGAAGTCACAATGGAGGTGTGTGAATTCATAGAATGGAGGTGTGTGAAGTCAGAATGGAGGTGTGTGAAATCATAGAATTGAGGTGTGTCAAGTCACAATGAAGTTGTTTGAAGTCATAGAATGGAGGTGTGTGAAGTCAAAAAATGGAGGTGTGTGAAGTCATAGAATGGAGGTGTGTGAAGTCATAGAATGGATTTTTGTGAAATAAGAATGAAGGTGTGTGAAGTCATAGAATGGAGGTGTGTGACGTCACAGAATGGAGTTGTGTGAAGTCATAGAATGGAGCTGTGTGAAGTTAGAATGGTGGTGTGTGAAGTCACAGAAAGGAGGTGTGTCAACTCAGAATGGAGGTGTGTGAAGTCACAGAATGGAGGTGTGTGAAGTCATAGAATGGAGTTGTGTGAAGTCAAAATGGAGTTGTGTGAAGTCATAGAATGGAGGTGTGTGAAGTCAGATTGGAGGTGTGTGACATCACAGAATGGAGGTGGGTGAAGTCACAGAATGGAGGTGTGTGAGCTCAGAATGTAGGTGTGTGAAGCCACAGAATGGAGGTGTGTGAAGTCATAGAATGAAAGTGTGGGAAATCATAGAATGGAGGTGTTTGAAGTCAGAATGGAGGTGTGTGAAGTCATAAAATGGATGTTTCTGAAGTAACAATGAAGGTGTGTGAAATCAAAGAATGGAGGTGTGTGAAGTCATAGAAGGGAGGTGTGTGAAGTCAGAATGGAGGTGTGTCAAGTCACAGAATTGAGGTGTGTGAAGCCACAGAATGGAGGTGTGTGAAGTCCTAGAATGGAAGTGTGTGAAGTCATACAACGGAGGTGTGTGAAGTCAGAATGGAGGTGTGTGAAGTCACAGAATGGAGGTGTGTGAATTCAGAATGGAGGTGTGTGAAGTCAGAGATGGAGGTGTGTGAAGTCATAGTATGGAGGTGTGTCAAATCATAGAATGGAGTTTTGTGAAGTCACAGAATGGAGCTGTGTGAAGTCACAATGGAGGTGTGTGAAGTCATAGAATGGAGGTGTGTGAAGTCAGAATGGAGGTGTGTGAAATCAGGGAATTGAGGTGTGTGAAGTCACAATGGAGTTGTGTGAAGTCATAGAATGGAGGTGTGTGAAGTCACAGAATGGAGGTGTATGAAGTCACAGAATGGAGGTGTGTGAAGTCATAGAATGGAGGTGTGTGAAGTCACAGAATGAAGGTGTGTGAAGTCACAGAATGGAGGTGTGTGAACTCAGGATGGAGATTGGTGAAGTCACAGAATGGACTTGTGTGAAGTCATAGAATGGAGGTGTGTGAAGTCAAAGAATGGAGGTGTGTGAATTCATAGAATGGAGGTGTGTGAAATCATAAAATGGAAGTGTTTGAAGTCACAGAATGGAGGTGTGTGAAGTCAAAATGGAGGTGTGTGCAGTCACAGAATTGAGGTGTGTGAATTCACAGAATAGAGGTGTGTGAAGTCAGAATGCAGGTGTGAAGTCACAGAAGGGAGGTGTGTGAAGTCACAGAATAGATGTTTGTGAAGTAAGAATGAAGGTGTTTGAAGTCATAGAATGGAGGTGTGTGACGTCACAGAATGGAGGTGTGTGAAGTTATAGAATGGAGGTGTGTGAAATCATAGAATTGAGGTGTGTGAAGTCATACAATGAAGGTGTGTGAAGTCAGAATGGAGGTGTGTGAAGTCACAGAGTGGAGGTGTGTGAACTCAGAATGGAGGGGTGTGAAGTCAGAGATGGAGGTGTGTGAAGACATAGTATGGAGGTGTGTGGAATCATAGAATGGAGTTTTGTGAAGTCACAGAATGGAGCTGTGTGAAGTCAGAATGGAGATGTGTGAACTCATAAAATGGAGGTGTGTGAAGTCACAATGGAGGTGTGTGAAGTCATAGAATGGAGGTTTGTGAAGTTATAGAATGAAGGTGTGTGAACTCATAGAATGGAGTTGTGTGAAGTCAAAATGGAGTTGTGTGAAGTCATAGAATGGAGGTGTGTGAAGTCAGATTGGAGGTGTGTGAAATCACAGAATTGAGGTGGGTGAAGTCACAGAATGGAGGTGTGTGAACTCAGAATGTAGGTGTGTGAAGCCACAGAATGGAGGTGTGTGAAGTCATAGAATGAAAGTGTGGGAAATCATAGAATGGAGGTGTGTGAAGTCACAGAATTAAGGTGTTTGAAGTCAGAATGGAGGTGTGTGACGTCAGAATGGAGGTGAGTGAAGTCATAGAATGGAGGTGCGTGAAGTCATAGAATGGAGGTCTGTGAACTCAGAGTGGAGGTTTGTGAAGTTATAGAATGGAGGTGTGTGAACTCAGAATGGAGGTGTGTGAAGTCACAAAATGGAGGTGTGTGAAGTCATAGAATGGAGGTTTGTGACATCACAGAATGGAGGTGTGTTAATTCATTGAATGGAGGTGTGTGAAGTCATAGGATCGAGGTGTGTGAAGTCACAGAATGGAGGTGTGTGAAGTCACAGAATGGAGGTGTGTGAAGTCACAGAATGGAGGTGTGTGAACTCAGAATGTAGGTGTGTGAAGCCACAGAATGGAGGTGTGTGAAGTCATAGAATGGAAGTGTGTGAAGTCATAGAAAGGAGGTGTGTGAACTCCGAATGGAGGTGTGTGAAGTCACAGAATGGAGGTTTGTGAAGTCATAGAATGGAGGTGTGTGAAGTCAGAGAATGGATGTTCCTGAAGTAAGAATGAAGGTGTGTGAAGTCATAGAATGGAGATGTGTGAAGTCAAATTGGAGGTGTGTGAACTCATAGAATGGAGGTGTGTGAACTCATAGAATGGAGGTTTGTGAAGTCATGGAATGGCGGTGTGTGAAGTCAAAGATTGGAGGTGTGTGAAGTGAAACAATAGAGGTGTGTGAAGTCACAGAATAGAGGTGTGTGAAGTCACAGATTGGAAGTGTGTTAAGTCAAAACGGAGGTGTGTGAAGTCACAGAATGGAGTTGTATGAAGTCACAGAATGGAGGTGTGTGAAGTCAAAAAGGGGGTGTGTGAAGTCACAGAATGGAGGTGTGTGAATTCATAGATTGGAGCTGTGTGAAGTCAGAATGGAGGTGTGTGAAGTCAGAATGGAGGTGTGTGAAGTCAGAATGGAGGTGTGTGAAGTCACAGAATGGAGGTGTGTGAAGTCATAGAATGGAGGTGTGTGAAATCATAGAATGAAGGTGTGTGAAGTCAGAATCGAGGTGTGTCACGTCACAGAATTGAGGTCTGTGAAGTCAGAGAATGGAGGTGTGTGAAGTCAGAATGAAGGTGTTTGAAGTCATAGAATGGAGGTGTGTGAAGTCACAGAATGGAGGTGTGTGAAGTCATAGAATGGAGGTGTGTGAAGTCATAGAATTGAGGTGTGTTAAGGCATAGAATGGAGGTGTGTGAAGTCACAGAATGGAGGTGTGTGAAGTCAGAATGGAGGTGTGTGAAGTCATAGACTGAGGTGGGTGAAGTCATAGAAAGGAGGTGTGGGAAGTCATAGAATGGAGGAGTGTGAAGTCATAGAGTGGAGGTGAGTGAAGTCACAGATTCGAGGTCTGTGATGTCATAGAATGGAGGTGTGTGAAGTCAGAATGGAGGTGTGTGAAATCATAGAATGGAGATGTGTGAACTCATAGAATGGAGTTGTGTGACGTCACAATGGAAGAGTGTGAAGTCATAGAATGGAGGTGTGAGAAGTCACAGAATGGAGGTGTGTGAAGTCATAAAATGAATGTGTGTGAAATCAGAATGGAGGTGTGTGAAGTCACAGAATGGAGGTGTGTGAACTCAGAATGGAGGTGTGTAAAGTCATAGATGGAGGTGTGTAAAGTCATAGTATGGAGGTGTGTGAAATCACAGAATGGAGTTTTGTGAAGTCACAGAATGGAGCTGTATGAGGTCAGAACGGAGGTGTGTGAAGTCATAGACTGGAGGTGTGTGAAGTCAAAATGGAGGTGTGTGAAGTCATAGAATTTAGGTGTGTGAAGTCACAAAATGGAGGTGTGTGAAGTCATAGAATGGAGGTGAGTGAAGTCATAGAATGGAGGTGTGTAAAGTCAGAATGGAGGTGTGTGAAGTCATAAAATGGAGGTGTGTGAAGTCATAGAATTGAGGTGTGTGAAGTCATAGAATGGAGGTGTGTGAAGTCATAAAATGGAGGTGTGTGAAGTCACAAAATGGAGGTGTGTGAAGTCATAGAGTGGAGGTGTGTGAAGTCACAGAATGGAGGTGTGTGAAGTCATAGAATGGAGGTATGTGAAGTCATAGAATTGAGGTGTGTGAAGTCATAGAATGGAGGTGTGTGAAGTCATAAAATGGAGGTGTGTGAAGTCACAGAATGGAGGTGTGTGAAGTCAGAATGGAGGTGTGTGAAGTCACAGAATGGAGGTTTGTGAAGTCATAGAATGGAGGTGTGTGAAGTCACAGAATGGATGTTTCTGAAGTAAGAATGAAGGTGTGTGAAGTCATAGAATGGAGGTGTGTGAAGTCAAATTGGAGGTGTGTGAACTCATAGAATGCGGGTGTGTGAACTCATAGAATGGAGGTGTGTGAAGTCATGGAATGGAGGTGTGTGAAGTCAAAGAATGGAGGTGTGTGAAGTGAAAGAATAGAGGTGTGTGAAGTCACAGAATGGAGGTGTGTGAAGTCAAAGAATGGAAGTGTGTGAAGTCAAAACGGAGGTGTGTGAAGTCACAGATTGGAGGTGTGTGAAGTCACAGACTGGAGGTGTGTGAAGTCAAAAAGGTGGTGTGTGAAGTCACAGAATGGAGGTGTGTGAAGTCATAAAATGGAGGTGTGTGAAATCATAGAATGGAGGTATGTGAAGTCAGAATGGGGGTGTGTGAAGTCACAGAATGGAGGTGTATGAAGTCACAGAATGGAGGTGTGTGAAGTCAGAATGAAGGTGTGTGAAGTCACAGAATGGAGGTGTGTGAAGTCACAGAATGGATGTTTGTGAAGAATGAAGGTGTTTGAAATCATAGAGTGGAGGTGTGTGAAGTCACAGAATGGAGGTGTGTGAAGTCATAGAATGGAGGTGTGTGAAGTCAGAAGGGAGTTGTGTGAAGTCAGAATGGAGGTGAGTGAAGTCATGGAATGGAGGTGTGTGAAGTCATAGAATGGAGGTCTGTGAACTCAGAATGGAGGTTTGTGAAGTATTAGAATGGAGGTGAATGAAGTCACAGAATGGAGGTGTGTGAAGTCATAGAATGGAAGTGTGTGAAGTCATAAAATGGAGGTGTGTGAATTCATAGAATGGAGATGTGTGAAGTCACAATGGAGTTGTGTGAAGTCATAGAAAGGTTGTTTTGGATGTCAACGAATGGAGGTGTGTGAAGTCATAGAATGGAGGTGTGTGAAGTCAGATTGGAGGTGTGTGAAATCACAGAGTGGAGGTGTGTCAACTCAGAAATGAGGTGTGTGAAGTCATAGAATGGAGGTGTGTGAAGTCATAGAATGGAAGTGTGTGAAATCATAGAATGGAGGTGTGTGAAGTCAAAGAATGGAGCTGTGTGAAGTCAGAATGGTGGTGTGTGAAGTCAGAATGGAGGTGTGTGAAGTCATAGAAAGGAAGTGTGTGAAGTCATAGAATGGAGGTCTGTGAACTCAGAATGGGGGTTTGTGAAGTCATAGAATGGAGGTGTGTGAACTCAGAATGGAGGTGTGTGAAGTCACAGAATGGAGGTGTGTGAAGTCATAGAATGGAGGTGTGTGAAATCACAGAATGGAGGTGTGTGAATTCATAGAATGGAGGTGTGTGAAGTCATAGGATCGAGTTGTGTGAAGTCACAGAATGGAGGTGTGTGAAGTCACAGAATGGAGGTGTGTGAAGTCACAGAATGGAGGTGTGTGAACTCAGAGTGTAGGTGTGTGAAGCCACAGAATGGAGGTGTGTGAAGACATAGAATGGAAGTGTATGAAGTCATAGAAAGGAGGTGTGTGAATTCAGAATGGAGGTGTGTGAAGTCACAGATTGGAGGTTTGTGAAGTCATAGAATGGAGGTGTGTGAAGTCAGAGATTGGATGTTTCTGAAGTAAGAATGAAGGTGTGTGAAATCAAAGAATGGAGGTGTGTGAAGTCATAGAAGGGAGGTGTGTTAAGTCAGAATGGAGGTGTGTCAAGTCACAGAATTGAGGTGTGTGAAGCCACAGAATGGAGGTGTGTGAAGTCCTAGAATGGAAGTGTGTGAAGTCATACAACGGAGGTGTGTGAAGTCAGAATGGAGGTGTGTGAAGTCACAGAATGGAGGTGTGTGAATTCAGAATGGAGTGTGTGAAGTCAGAGATGGAGGTGTGTGAAGTCATAGTATGGAGGTGTGTCAAATCATAGAATGGAGTTTTGTGAAGTCACAGAATGGAGCTGTGTGAAGTCACAATGGAGGTGTGTGAAGTCATAGAATGGAGGTGTGTGAAGTCAGAATGGAGGTGTGTGAAATCAGGGAATTGAGGTGTGTGAAGTCACAATGGAGTTGTGTGAAGTCATAGAATGGAGGTGTGTGAAGTCACAGAATGGAGGTGTATGAAGTCACAGAATGGAGGTGTGTGAAGTCACAGAATGAAGGTGTGTGAAGTCACAGAATCGAGGTGTGTGAACTCAGGATGGAGATGGGTGAAGTCACAGAATGGACGTGTGGGAAGTCATAGAATGGAGGTGTGTGAAGTCACAGAATGGAGGTGTGTGAATTCATAGAATGGAGGTGTGAGAAATCATAAAATGGAAGTGTTTGAAGTCACAGAATGGAGGTGTGTGAAGTCAGAATGGAGGTGTGTGAAGTCACAGAATTGAGGTGTGTGAATTCACAGAATAGAGGTGTGTGAAGTCAGAATGCAGGTGTGAAGTCACAGAAGGGAAGTGATTGAAGTCACAGAATGGATGTTTGTGAAGTAAGAATGAAGGTGTTTGAAGTCATAGAATGGAGGTGTGTCAAGTCACAGAATTGAGGTGTGTGAAGCCACAGAATGGAGGTGTGTGAAGTCCTAGAATGGAAGTGTGTGAAGTCATAAAACGGAGGTGTGTGAAGTCAGAATGGAGGTGTGTGAAGTCACAGAATGGAGGTGTGTGAATTCAGAATGGAGTTGTGTGAAGTCAGAGATGGAGGTGTGTGAAGTCATAGTATGGAGGTGTGTCAAATCATAGAATGGAGTTTTGTGAAGTCACAGAATGGAGCTGTGTGAAGTCACAATGGAGGTGTGTGAAGTCATAGAATGGAGGTGTGTGAAGTCAGAATGGAGGTGTGTGAAATCAGAGAATTGAGGTGTGTGAAGTCAAAATGGAGTTGTGTGAAGTCATAGAATGGAGGTGTGTGAAGTCACAGAATGGAGGTGTATGAAGTCACAGAATGGAGGTGTGTGAAGTCATAGAATGGAGGTGTGTGAAGTCACAGAATGAAGGTGTGTGAAGTCACAGAATGGAGGTGTGTGAACTCAGGATGGAGATGGGTGAAGTCACAGAATGGACGTGTGTGAAGTCATAGAATGGAGGTGTGTGAAGTCACAGAATGGAGGTGTGTGAACTCATAGAATGAAGGTGTGTGAAATCATAAAATGGAAGTGTTTGAAGTCACAGAATGGAGGTGTGTGAAGTCAGAATGGAGGTGTGTGAAGTCACAGAATTGAGGTGTGTGAATTCACAGAATAGAGGTGTGTGAAGTCAGAATGCAGGTGTGAAGTCACAGAAGGGAGATGTGTGAAGTCACAGAATGGAGGTTTGTGAAGTCATAGAATGGAGGTGTGTGAAGTCAGAGAATTGATGTTTCTGAAGTAAGAATGAAGGTGTGTGAAGTCATAGAATGGAGATGTGTGAAGTCAAATTGGAGGTCTGTGAACTCATAGAATGGAGGTGTGTGTACTGATAGAATGGAGGTTTGTGATTCATGGAATGGCGGTGTGTGAATTCAAAGAATGGAGGTGTGTGAAGTGAAACAATAGAAGTGTGCGAAGTCACCGAATGGAGGTGTGTGAAGTCACAGATTGGAAGTGTGTGAAGGCAAAACGGAGGTGTGTGAAGTCACAGAATGGAGGTGTGTGAAGTCGTAAAATGGAGGTGTGTGAAGTCAAAAAGGTGGTGTGTGAAGTCACAGAATGGAGGTGTGTGAATTCATAGAATGGAGCTGTGTGAAGTCAGAATGGAGGTGTGTGAAGTCAGAATGGAGGTGTGTGAAGTCACAGAATGGAGGTGTGTGAAGTCATAGAATGGAGGTGTGTGAAATCATAGAATGAAGGTGTGTGAAGTCAGAATGGAGGTGTGTCACGTCACAGTATTGAGGTCTGTGAAGTCAGAGAATGGAGGTGTGTGAAGTCAGAATGGAGGTGTTTGAAGTCATAGAATGGAGGTGTGTGAAGTCACAGAATGGAGGTGTGTGAAGTCATAGGTTGGAGGTGTGTGAAGTGATAGAATTGAGGTGTGTGAAGTCATAGAATGGAGGTGTGTGAAGTCACAGAATGGAGGTGTGTGAAGTCAGAATGGAGGTGTGTGAAGTCATAGACTGAGGTGGGTGAAGTCATAGAAAGGAGGTGTGGGAAGTCATAGAATGGAGGAGTGTGAAGTCATAGAGTGGAGGTGAGTGAAGTCACAGATTCGAGGTCTGTGATGTCATAGAATGGAGGTGTGTGAAGTCAGAATGGAGGTGTGTGAAATCATAGAATGGAGATGTGTGAACTCATAGAATGGAGTTGTGTGACGTCACAATGGAAGAGTGTGCAGTCATAGAATGGAGGTGTGAGAAGTCACAGAATGGAGTTGTGTGAAGTCATAGAATGGAGGTGTGTGAAGTCATAGAATTGAGGTGTGTGAAGTCATAGAATGGAGGTGTGTGAATTCATAAAATGGAGGTGTGTGAACTCATAGAATGGAGGTGTGTGAAGTCAAAATGGAGTTGTGTGAAGTCATAGAATGGTGGTTTTTGATGTCAACGAAAGGAGGTGTGTGAAGTCATAGAATGGAGGTGTGTGAAGTCAGATTGGAGGTGTGTGAAATCACAGAATGGAGGTGTGTCAACTCAGAAATGAGGTGTGTGAAGTCATAGAATGGAGGTGTGTGAAGTCATAGAATGGAAGTGTGTGAAATCATAGAATGGAGGTGTGTGAAGTCATAGAATTGAGGTGTGTGAAGTCAGAATGGAGGTGTGTGAAGTCAGAATGGAGGTGAGTGAAGTCATAGAATGGAGGTGTGTGAAGTCATAGAATGGAGGTCTGTGAACTCAGAATGGAGGTTTGTGAAGTCATAGAATGGAGGTGTGTGAAGTCATAGAATGGAGGTGTGTGAAGTCACAGAATGGATGTGTGTGAACTCAGAATGTAGGTGTGTGAAGCCACAGAATGGAGGTGTGTGAAGACATAGAATGGAAGTGTGTGAAGTCATAGAAAGGACGTGTGTGAATTCAGAATGGAGGTGTGTGAAATCACAGAATGGAGGTTTGTGAAGTTATAGAATGGTGGTGTGTGAAGTAAGAGAATGGATGTTTCTGAAGTAAGAATGAAGGTGTGTGAAATCAAAGAATGGAGGTGTGTGAAGTCATAGAAGGGAGGTGTGTTAAGTCAGAATGGAGGTGTGTCAAGTCACAGAATTGAGGTGTGTGAAGCCACAGAATGGAGGTGTGTGAAGTCCTAGAATGGAAGTGTATGAAGTCATACAGCGGAGGTGTGTGAAGTCAGAATGGAGGTGTGTGAAGTCACAGAATGGAGGTGTGTGAATTCAGAACGGAGGTGTGTGAAGTCAGAGATGGAGGTGTGTGAAGTCATAGTATGGAGGTGTGTCAAATCATAGAATGGAGTTTTGTGAAGTCACAGAATGGAGCTGTGTGAAGTCACAATGGAGGTGTGTGAAGTCATAGAATGGAGGTGTGTGAAGTCAGAATGGAGGTGTGTGAAATCATAGAATTGAGGTGTGTCAAGTCACAATGGAGTTGTTTGAAGTCATAGAATGGAGGTGTGTGAAGTCAAAAAATGGAGGTGTGTGAAGTCATAGACTGGAGGTGTGTGAAGTCATAGAATGGATTTTTGTGAAATAAGAATGAAGGTGTGTGAAGTCATAGAATGGAGGTGTGTGACGTCACAGAATGGAGTTGTGTGAAGTCATAGAATGGAGCTGTGTGAAGTTAGAATGGTGGTGTGTGAAGTCACAGAAAGGAGGTGTGTCAACTCAGAATGGAGGTGTGTGAAGTCACAGAATGGAGGTGTGTGAAGTCATAGAATGGAGTTGTGTGAAGTCAAAATGGAGTTGTGTGAAGTCATAGAATGGAGGTGTGTGAAGTCAGATTGGAGGTGTGTGACATCACAGAATGGAGGTGGGTGAAGTCACAGAATGGAGGTGTGTGAACTCAGAATGTAGGTGTGTGAAGCCACAGAATGGAGGTGTGTGAAGTCATAGAATGAAAGTGTGGGAAATCATAGAATGGAGGTGTGTGAAGTCAGAATGGAGGTGTGTGAAGTCATAGAATGGATGTTTCTGAAGTAACAATGAAGGTGTGTGAAATCAAAGAATGGAGGTGTGTGAAGTCATAGAAGGGAGGTGTGTGAAGTCAGAATGGAGGTGTGTCAAGTCACAGAATTGAGGTGAGTGAAGCCACAGAATGGAGGTGTGTGAAGTCCTAGAATGGAAGTGTGTGAAGTCATACAACGGAGGTGTGTGAAGTCAGAATGGAGGTGTGTGAAGTCACAGAATGGAGGTGTGTGAATTCAGAATGGAGGTGTGTGAAGTCAGAGATGGAGGTGTGTGAAGTCATAGTATGGAGGTGTGTCAAATCATAGAATGGAGTTTTGTGAAGTCACAGAATGGAGGTGTGTGAAGTCAGAGAATGGATGTTTCTGAAGTAAGAATGAAGGTGTGTGACGTCATAGAATGGAGGTGTGTGAAGTCAAATTGGAGGTGTGTGAACTCATAGAATGGAGGTGTGTGAACTCATAGAATGGAGGTGTGTGAAGTCATGGAATGGAGGTGTGTGAAGTCAAAGAATGGAGTTGTGTGAAGTGAAACAATAGAGGTGTGTGAAGTCACAGAATTGAGGTGTGTGAAGTCACAGAATGGAAGTGTGTGAAGTCAAAACGGAGGTGTGTGAAGTCACAGATTGGAGGTGTGTGAAGTCACAGACTGGAGGTGTGTGAAGTCAAAAAGCTGGTGTGTGAAGTCACAGAATGGAGGTGTGTGAAGTCATAAAATGGAGGTGTTTGAAATCATAGAATGGAGGTATGTGAAGTCAGAATGGAGGTGTGTGAAGTCACAGAATTGAGGTGTATGAAGTCACAGAATGGAGGTGTGTGAAGTCAGAATGAAGGTGTGTGAAGTCACAGAATGGAGGTGTGTGAAGTCACAGAATGGATGTTTGTGAAGAATGAAGGTGTTTGAAGCCACAGAATGGAGGTGTGTGAAGTCATAGAATGAAAGTGTGGGAAATCATAGAATGGAGGTGTGTGAAGTCACAGAATTAAGGTGTTTGAAGTCAGAATGGAGGTGTGTGACGTCAGAATGGAGGTGAGTGAAGTCATAGAATGGAGGTGTGTGAAGTCATAGAATGGAGGTCTGTGAACTCAGAATGGAGGTTTGTGAAGTCATAGAATGGAGGTGTGTGAACTCAGAATGGAGGTGTGTGAAGTCACAAAATGGAGGTGTGTGAAGTCATAGAATGGAGGTTTGTGACATCACAGAATGGAGGTGTGTTAATTCATTGAATGGAGGTGTGTGAAGTCATAGGATCGAGGTGTGTGAAGTCACAGAATGGAGGTGTGTGAAGTCACAGAATGGAGGTGTGTGAAGTCACAGAATGGAGGTGTGTGAACTCAGAATGTAGGTGTGTGAAGCCACAGAATGGAGGTGTGTGAAGTCATAGAATGGAAGTGTGTGAAGTCATACAAAGGAGGTGTGTGAACTCCGAATGGAGGTGTGTGAAGTCACAGAATGGAGGTTTGTGAAGTCATAGAATGGAGGTGTGTGAAGTCAGAGAATGGATGTTCCTGAAGTAAGAATGAAGGTGTGTGAAGTCATAGAATGGAGATGTGTGAAGTCAAATTGGAGGTGTGTGAACTCATAGAATGGAGGTGTGTGAACTCATAGAAAGGAGGTTTGTGAAGTCATGGAATGGCGGTGTGTGAAGTCTAAGATTGGAGGTGTGTGAAGTGAAACAATAGAGGTGTGTGAAGTCACAGAATAGAGGTGTGTGAAGTCACAGATTGGAAGTGTGTGAAGTCAAAACGTAGGTGTGTGAAGTCACAGAATGGAGTTGTATGAAGTCACAGAATGGAGGTGTGTGAAGTCAAAATGTGGTGTGTGAAGTCACAGAATGGAGGTGTGTGAATTCATAGAATGGAGCTGTGTGAAGTCAGAATGGAGGTGTGTGAAGTCAGAATGGAGGTGTGTGAAGTCAGAATGGAGGTGTGTGAAGTCACAGAATGGAGGTGTGTGAAGTCATAGAATGGAGGTGTGTGAAATCATAGAATGAAGGTGTGTGAAGTCAGAATCGAGGTGTGTCACGTCACAGAATTGAGGTCTGTGAAGTCAGAGAATGGAGGTGTGTGAAGTCAGAATGAAGGTGTTTGAAGTCATAGAATGGAGGTGAGTGAAGTCATAGAATGGAGGTGCGTGAAGTCATAGAATGGAGGTCTGTGAACTCAGAGTGGAGGTTTGTGAAGTTATAGAATGGAGGTGTGTGAACTCAGAATGGAGGTGTGTGAAGTCACAAAATGGAGGTGTGTGAAGTCATAGAATGGAGGTTTGTGACATCACAGAATGGAGGTGTGTTAATTCATTGAATGGAGGTGTGTGAAGTCATAGGATCGAGGTGTGTGAAGTCACAGAATGGAGGTGTGTGAAGTCACAGAATGGAGGTGTGTGAAGTCACAGAATGGAGGTGTGTGAACTCAGAATGTAGGTGTGTGAAGCCACAGAATGGAGGTGTGTGAAGTCATAGAATGGAAGTGTGTGAAGTCATAGAAAGGAGGTGTGTGAACTCCGAATGGAGGTGTGTGAAGTCACAGAATGGAGGTTTGTGAAGTCATAGAATGGAGGTGTGTGAAGTCAGAGAATGGATGTTTCTGAAGTGAGAATGAAGGTGTGTGAAATCAAAGAATGGAGGTGTGTGAAGTCATAGAAGGGAGGTGTGTTAAGTCAGAATGGAGGTGTGTCAAGTCACAGAATGGAGGTGTGTGAAGTCACAGAATGGAGGTGTATGAAGTCACAGAATGGAGGTGTGTGAAGTCATAGAATGGAGGTGTGTGAAGTCACAGAATGAAGGTGTGTGAAGTCACAGAATGGAGGTGTGTGAACTCAGGATGGAGATTGGTGAAGTCACAGAATGGACTTGTGTGAAGTCATAGAATGGAGGTGTGTCAAATCATAGAATGGAGTTTTGTGAAGTCACAGAATGGAGCTGTGTGAAGTCACAATGGAGGTGTGTGAAGTCATAGAATGGAGGTGTGTGAAGTCAGAATGGAGGTGTGTGAAATCATAGAATTGAGGTGTGTCAAGTCACAATGGAGTTGTTTGAAGTCATAGAATGGAGGTGTGTGAAGTCAAAAAATGGAGGTGTGTGAAGTCATAGAATGGAGGTGTGTGAAGTCATAGAATGGATTTTTGTGAAATAAGAATGAAGGTGTGTGAAGTCATAGAATGGAGGTGTGTGACGTCACAGAATGGAGTTGTGTGAAGTCATAGAATGGAGCTGTGTGAAGTTAGAATGGTGGTGTGTGAAGTCACAGAAAGGAGGTGTGTCAACTCAGAATGGAGGTGTGTGAAGTCACAGAATGGAGGTGTGTGAAGTCATAGAATGGAGTTGTGTGAAGTCAAAATGGAGTTGTGTGAAGTCATAGAATGGAGGTGTGTGAAGTCAGATTGGAGGTGTGTGACATCACAGAATGGAGGTGGGTGAAGTCACAGAATGGAGGTGTGTGAACTCAGAATGTAGGTGTGTGAAGCCACAGAATGGAGGTGTGTGAAGTCATAGAATGAAAGTGTGGGAAATCATAGAATGGAGGTGTGTGAAGTCAGAATGGAGGTGTGTGAAATCAAAGAATGGAGGTGTGTGAAGTCATAGAAGGGAGGTGTGTGAAGTCAGAATGGAGGTGTGTCAAGTCACAGAATTGAGGTGTGTGAAGCCACAGAATGGAGGTGTGTGAAGTCCTAGAATGGAAGTGTGTGAAGTCATACAACGGAGGTGTGTGAAGTCAGAATGGAGGTGTGTGAAGTCACAGAATGGAGGTGTGTGAATTCAGAATGGAAGTGTGTGAAGTCAGAGATGGAGGTGTGTGAAGTCATAGTATGGAGGTGTGTCAAATCATAGAATAGAGTTTTGTGAAGTCACAGAATGGAGCTGTGTGAAGTCACAATGGAGGTGTGTGAAGTCATAGAATGGAGGTGTGTGAAGTCAGAATGGAGGTGTGTGAAATCAGAGAATTGAGGTGTGTGAAGTCACAATGGAGTTGTGTGAAGTCATAGAATGGAGGTGTGTGAAGTCACAGAATGGAGGTGTATGAAGTCACAGAATGGAGGTGTGTGAAGTCAAAGAATGGAGGTGTGTGAATTCATAGAATGGAGGTGTGTGAAATCATAAAATGGAAGTGTTTGAAGTCACAGAATGGAGGTGTGTGAAGTCAGAATGGAGGTGTGTGCAGTCACAGAATTGAGGTGTGTGAATTCACAGAATAGAGGTGTGTGAAGTCAGAATGCAGTTGTGAAGTCACAGAAGGGAGGTGTGTGAAGTCACAGAATAGATGTTTGTGAAGTAAGAATGAAGGTGTTTGAAGTCATAGAATGGAGGTGTGTGACGTCACAGAATGGAGGTGTGTGAAGTTATAGAATGGAGGTGTGTGAAATCATAGAATTGAGGTGTGTGAAGTCATACAATGAAGGTGTGTGAAGTCAGAATGGAGGTGTGTGAAGTCACAGAGTGGAGGTGTGTGAACTCAGAATGGAGGGGTGTGAAGTCAGAGATGGCGGTGTGTGAAGACATAGTATGGAGGTGTGTGGAATCATAGAATGGAGTTTTGTGAAGTCACAGAATGGAGCTGTGTGAAGTCAGAATGGAGGTGTGTGAACTCATAAAATGGAGGTGTGTGAAGTCACAATGGAGGTGTGTGAAGTCATAGAATGGAGGTTTGTGAAGTTATAGAATGAAGGTGTGTGAACTCATAGAATGGAGTTGTGTGAAGTCAAAATGGAGTTGTGTGAAGTCATAGAATGGAGGTGTGTGAAGTCAGATTGGAGGTGTGTGAAATCACAGAATTGAGGTGGGTGAAGTCACAGAATGGAGGTGTGTGAACTCAGAATGTAGGTGTGTGAAGCCACAGAATGGAGGTGTGTGAAGTCATAGAATGAAAGTGTGGGAAATCATAGAATGGAGGTGTGTGAAGTCACAGAATTAAGGTGTTTGAAGTCAGAATGGAGGTGTGTGACGTCAGAATGGAGGTGAGTGAAGTCATAGAATGGAGGTGTGTGAAGTCATAGAATGGAGGTCTGTGAACTCAGAATGGAGGTTTGTGAAGTAATAGAATGGAGGTGTGTGAACTCAGAATGGAGGTGTGTGAAGTCACAAAATGGAGGTGTGTGAAGTCATAGAATGGAGGTTTGTGACATCACAGAATGGAGGTGTGTTAATTCATTGAATGGAGGTGTGTGAAGTCATAGGATCGAGGTGTGTGAAGTCACAGAATGGAGGTGTGTGAAGTCACAGAATGGAGGTGTGTGAAGTCACAGAATGGAGGTGTGTGAACTCAGAATGTAGGTGTGTGAAGCCACAGAATGGAGGTGTGTGAAGTCATAGAATGGAAGTGTGTGAAGTCATAGAAAGGAGGTGTGTGAACTCCGAATGGAGGTGTGTGAAGTCACAGAATGGAGGTTTGTGAAGTCATAGAATGGAGGTGTGTGAAGTCAGAGAATGGATGTTTCTGAAGTAAGAATGAAGGTGTGTGAAATCAAAGAATGGAGGTGTGTGAAGTCATAGAAGGGAGGTGTATTAAGTCAGAATGGAGGTGTGTCAAGTCACAGAATGGAGGTGTGTGAAGTCACAGAATGGAGGTGTATGAAGTCACAGAATGGAGGTGTGTGAAGTCATAGAATGGAGGTGTGTGAAGTCACAGAATGAAGGTGTGTGAAGTCACAGAATGGAGGTGTGTGAACTCAGGATGGAGATTGGTGAAGTCACAGAATGGACTTGTGTGAAGTCACAGAATGGAGGTGTGTGAATTCATAGAATGGAGCTGTGTGAAGTCAGAATGGAGGTGTGTGAAGTCAGAATGGAGGTGTGTGAAGTCAGAATGGAGGTGTGTGAAGTCACAGAATGGAGGTGTGTGAAGTCATAGAATGGAGGTGTGTGAAATCATAGAATGAAGGTGTGTGAAGTCAGAATCGAGGTGTGTCACGTCACAGAATTGAGGTCTGTGAAGTCAGAGAATGGAGGTGTGTGAAGTCAGAATGAAGGTGTTTGAAGTCATAGAATGGAGGTGAGTGAAGTCATAGAATGGAGGTGCGTGAAGTCATAGAATGGAGGTCTGTGAACTCAGAGTGGAGGTTTGTGAAGTTATAGAATGGAGGTGTGTGAACTCAGAATGGAGGTGTGTGAAGTCACAAAATGGAGGTGTGTGAAGTCATAGAATGGAGGTTTGTGACATCACAGAATGGAGGTGTGTTAATTCATTGAATGGAGGTGTGTGAAGTCATAGGATCGAGGTGTGTGAAGTCACAGAATGGAGGTGTGTGAAGTCACAGAATGGAGGTGTGTGAAGTCACAGAATGGAGGTGTGTGAACTCAGAATGTAGGTGTGTGAAGCCACAGAATGGAGGTGTGTGAAGTCATAGAATGGAAGTGTGTGAAGTCATAGAAAGGAGGTGTGTGAACTCCGAATGGAGGTGTGTGAAGTCACAGAATGGAGGTTTGTGAAGTCATAGAATGGAGGTGTGTGAAGTCAGAGAATGGATGTTTCTGAAGTGAGAATGAAGGTGTGTGAAATCAAAGAATGGAGGTGTGTGAAGTCATAGAAGGGAGGTGTGTTAAGTCAGAATGGAGGTGTGTCAAGTCACAGAATGGAGGTGTGTGAAGTCACAGAATGGAGGTGTATGAAGTCACAGAATGGAGGTGTGTGAAGTCATAGAATGGAGGTGTGTGAAGTCACAGAATGAAGGTGTGTGAAGTCACAGAATGGAGGTGTGTGAACTCAGGATGGAGATTGGTGAAGTCACAGAATGGACTTGTGTGAAGTCATAGAATGGAGGTGTGTCAAATCATAGAATGGAGTTTTGTGAAGTCACAGAATGGAGCTGTGTGAAGTCACAATGGAGGTGTGTGAAGTCATAGAATGGAGGTGTGTGAAGTCAGAATGGAGGTGTGTGAAATCATAGAATTGAGGTGTGTCAAGTCACAATGGAGTTGTTTGAAGTCATAGAATGGAGGTGTGTGAAGTCAAAAAATGGAGGTGTGTGAAGTCATAGAATGGAGGTGTGTGAAGTCATAGAATGGATTTTTGTGAAATAAGAATGAAGGTGTGTGAAGTCATAGAATGGAGGTGTGTGACGTCACAGAATGGAGTTGTGTGAAGTCATAGAATGGAGCTGTGTGAAGTTAGAATGGTGGTGTGTGAAGTCACAGAAAGGAGGTGTGTCAACTCAGAATGGAGGTGTGTGAAGTCACAGAATGGAGGTGTGTGAAGTCATAGAATGGAGTTGTGTGAAGTCAAAATGGAGTTGTGTGAAGTCATAGAATGGAGGTGTGTGAAGTCAGATTGGAGGTGTGTGACATCACAGAATGGAGGTGGGTGAAGTCACAGAATGGAGGTGTGTGAACTCAGAATGTAGGTGTGTGAAGCCACAGAATGGAGGTGTGTGAAGTCATAGAATGAAAGTGTGGGAAATCATAGAATGGAGGTGTGTGAAGTCAGAATGGAGGTGTGTGAAATCAAAGAATGGAGGTGTGTGAAGTCATAGAAGGGAGGTGTGTGAAGTCAGAATGGAGGTGTGTCAAGTCACAGAATTGAGGTGTGTGAAGCCACAGAATGGAGGTGTGTGAAGTCCTAGAATGGAAGTGTGTGAAGTCATACAACGGAGGTGTGTGAAGTCAGAATGGAGGTGTGTGAAGTCACAGAATGGAGGTGTGTGAATTCAGAATGGAAGTGTGTGAAGTCAGAGATGGAGGTGTGTGAAGTCATAGTATGGAGGTGTGTCAAATCATAGAATAGAGTTTTGTGAAGTCACAGAATGGAGCTGTGTGAAGTCACAATGGAGGTGTGTGAAGTCATAGAATGGAGGTGTGTGAAGTCAGAATGGAGGTGTGTGAAATCAGAGAATTGAGGTGTGTGAAGTCACAATGGAGTTGTGTGAAGTCATAGAATGGAGGTGTGTGAAGTCACAGAATGGAGGTGTATGAAGTCACAGAATGGAGGTGTGTGAAGTCAAAGAATGGAGGTGTGTGAATTCATAGAATGGAGGTGTGTGAAATCATAAAATGGAAGTGTTTGAAGTCACAGAATGGAGGTGTGTGAAGTCAGAATGGAGGTGTGTGCAGTCACAGAATTGAGGTGTGTGAATTCACAGAATAGAGGTGTGTGAAGTCAGAATGCAGTTGTGAAGTCACAGAAGGGAGGTGTGTGAAGTCACAGAATAGATGTTTGTGAAGTAAGAATGAAGGTGTTTGAAGTCATAGAATGGAGGTGTGTGACGTCACAGAATGGAGGTGTGTGAAGTTATAGAATGGAGGTGTGTGAAATCATAGAATTGAGGTGTGTGAAGTCATACAATGAAGGTGTGTGAAGTCAGAATGGAGGTGTGTGAAGTCACAGAGTGGAGGTGTGTGAACTCAGAATGGAGGGGTGTGAAGTCAGAGATGGCGGTGTGTGAAGACATAGTATGGAGGTGTGTGGAATCATAGAATGGAGTTTTGTGAAGTCACAGAATGGAGCTGTGTGAAGTCAGAATGGAGGTGTGTGAACTCATAAAATGGAGGTGTGTGAAGTCACAATGGAGGTGTGTGAAGTCATAGAATGGAGGTTTGTGAAGTTATAGAATGAAGGTGTGTGAACTCATAGAATGGAGTTGTGTGAAGTCAAAATGGAGTTGTGTGAAGTCATAGAATGGAGGTGTGTGAAGTCAGATTGGAGGTGTGTGAAATCACAGAATTGAGGTGGGTGAAGTCACAGAATGGAGGTGTGTGAACTCAGAATGTAGGTGTGTGAAGCCACAGAATGGAGGTGTGTGAAGTCATAGAATGAAAGTGTGGGAAATCATAGAATGGAGGTGTGTGAAGTCACAGAATTAAGGTGTTTGAAGTCAGAATGGAGGTGTGTGACGTCAGAATGGAGGTGAGTGAAGTCATAGAATGGAGGTGTGTGAAGTCATAGAATGGAGGTCTGTGAACTCAGAATGGAGGTTTGTGAAGTAATAGAATGGAGGTGTGTGAACTCAGAATGGAGGTGTGTGAAGTCACAAAATGGAGGTGTGTGAAGTCATAGAATGGAGGTTTGTGACATCACAGAATGGAGGTGTGTTAATTCATTGAATGGAGGTGTGTGAAGTCATAGGATCGAGGTGTGTGAAGTCACAGAATGGAGGTGTGTGAAGTCACAGAATGGAGGTGTGTGAAGTCACAGAATGGAGGTGTGTGAACTCAGAATGTAGGTGTGTGAAGCCACAGAATGGAGGTGTGTGAAGTCATAGAATGGAAGTGTGTGAAGTCATAGAAAGGAGGTGTGTGAACTCCGAATGGAGGTGTGTGAAGTCACAGAATGGAGGTTTGTGAAGTCATAGAATGGAGGTGTGTGAAGTCAGAGAATGGATGTTTCTGAAGTAAGAATGAAGGTGTGTGAAATCAAAGAATGGAGGTGTGTGAAGTCATAGAAGGGAGGTGTATTAAGTCAGAATGGAGGTGTGTCAAGTCACAGAATGGAGGTGTGTGAAGTCACAGAATGGAGGTGTATGAAGTCACAGAATGGAGGTGTGTGAAGTCATAGAATGGAGGTGTGTGAAGTCACAGAATGAAGGTGTGTGAAGTCACAGAATGGAGGTGTGTGAACTCAGGATGGAGATTGGTGAAGTCACAGAATGGACTTGTGTGAAGTCATAGAATGGAGGTGTGTCAAATCATAGAATGGAGTTTTGTGAAGTCACAGAATGGAGCTGTGTGAAGTCACAATGGAGGTGTGTGAAGTCATAGAATGGAGGTGTGTGAAGTCAGAATGGAGGTGTGTGAAATCATAGAATTGAGGTGTGTGAAGTCATAGAATGGAAGTGTGTGAAGTCATAGAAAGGAGGTGTGTGAACTCCGAATGGAGGTGTGTGAAGTCACAGAATGGAGGTTTGTGAAGTCATAGAATGGAGGTGTGTGAAGTCAGAGAATGGATGTTTCTGAAGTGAGAATGAAGGTGTGTGAAATCAAAGAATGGAGGTGTGTGAAGTCATAGAAGGGAGGTGTGTTAAGTCAGAATGGAGGTGTGTCAAGTCACAGAATGGAGGTGTGTGAAGTCACAGAATGGAGGTGTATGAAGTCACAGAATGGAGGTGTGTGAAGTCATAGAATGGAGGTGTGTGAAGTCACAGAATGAAGGTGTGTGAAGTCACAGAATGGAGGTGTGTGAACTCAGGATGGAGATTGGTGAAGTCACAGAATGGACTTGTGTGAAGTCATAGAATGGAGGTGTGTCAAATCATAGAATGGAGTTTTGTGAAGTCACAGAATGGAGCTGTGTGAAGTCACAATGGAGGTGTGTGAAGTCATAGAATGGAGGTGTGTGAAGTCAGAATGGAGGTGTGTGAAATCATAGAATTGAGGTGTGTCAAGTCACAATGGAGTTGTTTGAAGTCATAGAATGGAGGTGTGTGAAGTCAAAAAATGGAGGTGTGTGAAGTCATAGAATGGAGGTGTGTGAAGTCATAGAATGGATTTTTGTGAAATAAGAATGAAGGTGTGTGAAGTCATAGAATGGAGGTGTGTGACGTCACAGAATGGAGTTGTGTGAAGTCATAGAATGGAGCTGTGTGAAGTTAGAATGGTGGTGTGTGAAGTCACAGAAAGGAGGTGTGTCAACTCAGAATGGAGGTGTGTGAAGTCACAGAATGGAGGTGTGTGAAGTCATAGAATGGAGTTGTGTGAAGTCAAAATGGAGTTGTGTGAAGTCATAGAATGGAGGTGTGTGAAGTCAGATTGGAGGTGTGTGACATCACAGAATGGAGGTGGGTGAAGTCACAGAATGGAGGTGTGTGAACTCAGAATGTAGGTGTGTGAAGCCACAGAATGGAGGTGTGTGAAGTCATAGAATGAAAGTGTGGGAAATCATAGAATGGAGGTGTGTGAAGTCAGAATGGAGGTGTGTGAAATCAAAGAATGGAGGTGTGTGAAGTCATAGAAGGGAGGTGTGTGAAGTCAGAATGGAGGTGTGTCAAGTCACAGAATTGAGGTGTGTGAAGCCACAGAATGGAGGTGTGTGAAGTCCTAGAATGGAAGTGTGTGAAGTCATACAACGGAGGTGTGTGAAGTCAGAATGGAGGTGTGTGAAGTCACAGAATGGAGGTGTGTGAATTCAGAATGGAAGTGTGTGAAGTCAGAGATGGAGGTGTGTGAAGTCATAGTATGGAGGTGTGTCAAATCATAGAATAGAGTTTTGTGAAGTCACAGAATGGAGCTGTGTGAAGTCACAATGGAGGTGTGTGAAGTCATAGAATGGAGGTGTGTGAAGTCAGAATGGAGGTGTGTGAAATCAGAGAATTGAGGTGTGTGAAGTCACAATGGAGTTGTGTGAAGTCATAGAATGGAGGTGTGTGAAGTCACAGAATGGAGGTGTATGAAGTCACAGAATGGAGGTGTGTGAAGTCAAAGAATGGAGGTGTGTGAATTCATAGAATGGAGGTGTGTGAAATCATAAAATGGAAGTGTTTGAAGTCACAGAATGGAGGTGTGTGAAGTCAGAATGGAGGTGTGTGCAGTCACAGAATTGAGGTGTGTGAATTCACAGAATAGAGGTGTGTGAAGTCAGAATGCAGTTGTGAAGTCACAGAAGGGAGGTGTGTGAAGTCACAGAATAGATGTTTGTGAAGTAAGAATGAAGGTGTTTGAAGTCATAGAATGGAGGTGTGTGACGTCACAGAATGAGATTAGAGTAGTGTTGAAGTTATAGAATGGAGGTGTGTGAAATCATAGAATTGAGGTGTGTGAAGTCATACAATGAAGGTGTGTGAAGTCAGAATGGAGGTGTGTGAAGTCACAGAGTGGAGGTGTGTGAACTCAGAATGGAGGGGTGTGAAGTCAGAGATGGCGGTGTGTGAAGACATAGTATGGAGGTGTGTGGAATCATAGAATGGAGTTTTGTGAAGTCACAGAATGGAGCTGTGTGAAGTCAGAATGGAGGTGTGTGAACTCATAAAATGGAGGTGTGTGAAGTCACAATGGAGGTGTGTGAAGTCATAGAATGGAGGTTTGTGAAGTTATAGAATGAAGGTGTGTGAACTCATAGAATGGAGTTGTGTGAAGTCAAAATGGAGTTGTGTGAAGTCATAGAATGGAGGTGTGTGAAGTCAGATTGGAGGTGTGTGAAATCACAGAATTGAGGTGGGTGAAGTCACAGAATGGAGGTGTGTGAACTCAGAATGTAGGTGTGTGAAGCCACAGAATGGAGGTGTGTGAAGTCATAGAATGAAAGTGTGGGAATAGAATGGAGGTGTGTGAAGTCACAGAATTAAGGTGTTTGAAGTCAGAATGGAGGTGTGTGACGTCAGAATGGAGGTGAGTGAAGTCATAGAATGGAGGTGTGTGAAGTCATAGAATGGAGGTCTGTGAACTCAGAATGGAGGTTTGTGAAGTAATAGAATGGAGGGTGTGTGAACTCAGAATGGAGGTGTGTGAAGTCACAAATGGAGGTGTGTGAAGTCATAGAATGGAGGTTTGTGACATCACAGAATGGAGGTGTGTTAATTCATTGAATGGAGGTGTGTGAAGTCATAGGATCGAGGTGTGTGAAGTCACAGAATGGAGGTGTGTGAAGTCACAGAATGGAGGTGTGTGAAGTCACAGAATGGAGGTGTGTGAACTCAGAATGTAGGTGTGTGAAGCCACAGAATGGAGGTGTGTGAAGTCATAGAATGGAAGTGTGTGAAGTCATAGAAAGGAGGTGTGTGAACTCCGAATGGAGGTGTGTGAAGTCACAGAATGGAGGTTTGTGAAGTCATAGAATGGAGGTGTGTGAAGTCAGAGAATGGATGTTTCTGAAGTAAGAATGAAGGTGTGTGAAATCAAAGAATGGAGGTGTGTGAAGTCATAGAAGGGAGGTGTATTAAGTCAGAATGGAGGTGTGTCAAGTCACAGAATGGAGGTGTGTGAAGTCACAGAATGGAGGTGTATGAAGTCACAGAATGGAGGGTGTGTGAAGTCATAGAATGGAGGTGTGTGAAGTCACAGAATGAAGGTGTGTGAAGTCACAGAATGGAGGTGTGTGAACTCAGGATGGAGATTGGTGAAGTCACAGAATGGACTTGTGTGAAGTCACAGAATGGAGGTGTGTGAATTCATAGAATGGAGCTGTGTGAAGTCAGAATGGAGTGTGGTGAAGTCAGAATGGAGGTGTGTGAAGTCAGAATGGAGGTGTGTGAAGTCACAGAATGGAGGTGGTGTGAAGTCATAGAATGGAGGTGTGTGAAATCATAGAATGAAGGTGTGTGAAGTCAGAATCGAGGTGTGTCACGTCACAGAATTGAGGTCTGTGAAGTCAGAGAATGGAGGTGTGTGAAGTCAGAATGAAGGTGTTTGAAGTCATAGAATGGAGGTGAGTGAAGTCATAGAATGGAGGTGCGTGAAGTCATAGAATGGAGGTCTGTGAACTCAGAGTGGAGGTTTGTGAAGTTATAGAATGGAGGTGTGTGAACTCAGAATGGAGGTGTGTGAAGTCACAAAATGGAGGTGTGTGAAGTCATAGAATGGAGGTTTGTGACATCACAGAATGGAGGTGTGTTAATTCATTGAATGGAGGTGTGTGAAGTCATAGGATCGAGGTGTGTGAAGTCACAGAATGGAGGTGTGTGAAGTCACAGAATGGAGGTGTGTGAAGTCACAGAATGGAGGTGTGTGAACTCAGAATGTAGGTGTGTGAAGCCACAGAATGGAGGTGTGTGAAGTCATAGAATGGAAGTGTGTGAAGTCATAGAAAGGAGGTGTGTGAACTCCGAATGGAGGTGTGTGAAGTCACAGAATGGAGGTTTTGTGAAGTCATAGAATGGAGGTGTGTGAAGTCAGAGAATGGATGTTTCTGAAGTGAGAATGAAGGTGTGTGAAATCAAAGAATGGAGGTGTGTGAAGTCATAGAAGGGAGGTGTGTTAAGTCAGAATGGAGGTGTGTCAAGTCACAGAATGGAGGTGTGTGAAGTCACAGAATGGAGGTGTATGAAGTCACAGAATGGAGGTGTGTGAAGTCATAGAATGGAGGTGTGTGAAGTCACAGAATGAAGGTGTGTGAAGTCACAGAATGGAGGTGTGTGAACTCAGGATGGAGATTGGTGAAGTCACAGAATGGACTTGTGTGAAGTCATAGAATGGA